>OY755170.1:22870341-23138406 GCA_963576735.1 Bedellia somnulentella
AACTCAGCGACTACATCCGGAGGAAAGATGCCAGCTATCAAGGCTTACTTCCATCTGTATGCAGCAAAATTATTTCATGTTTGATAATTATTTCTACCAACAGAGAGAAGGTCTGGCAATGGGTTCTCCATTGAGTCCCTTGATGGCTGACATTTTTATGGATAATTTTGAGCGTAACAACATTGTTGGGAGGAGTAATATACTTTATTACTATAGATATGTCGATGACATAATTGTATGCTGGACAGGTACATATAGGCAGCTCCATAGTTTCGTTCAAATTTTAAATAGAATACATCCTAAAATTAAATTCAAGTTAGAGAAGGAACAGGACGGATCTCTCAATTTCCTCGATCTTAAAATAACAAGGTCAGGAAATAAGCATGTTTTTGAGATTTATAGAAAGCCTACACAGACTGATACAGTAATCCCCGCATCTTCTTGCCATCCTTGGCAACACAAGCTTGCAGCCTTTCATTGCTATGTACACCGTTTGCTAACAGTTCCATTATCACCTTCTAATTACAATAAAGAATTAAGTACTATTTACCAAATAGCTGTTGCAAACGGTTACACCAAGCAATTAATAGACAGACTAATTACAAGAAAACGGACCAACATGGTGAACAGACTCTTATATGTTATACCACCTGAAAAACTGGACCGCATGAAGTCCAGTCTCACCTATGTTGGTCCGATTTCTGAAAAGATATCAAAGACGCTTAAAGGGTTTGGTATTAAAGTTGCGTTCAGAACAAACAATAGTTTGAAACGTTATTTATGTAATCAAAAAGAGAAATTAGATAAACACAGACAATCTGGTGTTTACAAAATTGTTTGTCCTGAATGCAACAGCGTCTATATTGGGCAAACTGGTAGAAGTTTTCTAACAAGATACGGGGAGCACGTGGCAGCATTCAGAAACGACCATCCAGAAAGGTCTCACTTTGCGAAACATCTATTGGATACTGGACACGTTCTCCCCGATAATCATAATCTGGAGATTTTACATACTTGTAATAAGGGATTAAGATTATGTCTTTTAGAGAAACTTGAAATCTCCAGATATGATAATGATAATTCCGTTGCACTGCTGAATGAACAGCTGGGCTACACCGTTTCCCCACTTTTGACAATTTTTTCCAATAATATAGTCACTCGTCATTGATGTTCTTTGGGTGGGGGAGTGGGGAGCCTGGCCTATAAATATAACCGCAAAATCGTATGACCGGCACTCGGTGGTCAGCTGCCGAACTGTCTACTAACTGCTCGTCAATGACTCGTGTTGAGTCGAAACGCGTCGCATGTTTGTGGTTGCCTGTGGTTTTCGCTTGCGGGTGTGTGTGTGCATTGTCTGCTTTTCGATTTCTTGTAAGTGGAAGGGCGGGCGGTGCACAGTGCATGTTGCATGAAGACTGCAGGTATTATTTAGCGGAATTAAGCGAAGAAATTTATTAATATTAGTATTGCTATGGATTTCCGCAAAGTAACGCCTGATTCAATCCAATATTATTTTACTAATCAATCAAGGAAAGAAAAATCTCGACACCAGCTGGACTTGAACCCGCGACATCTCAGTCTACGGCCCGGTATTCTTGACTGATTAGTATTTTTAGATAAATATTATATTTTCACAAGTTATTTTAAAATAATGAACTCTATTGCAAGGCATTTCGGTGTAATATGCTTTGTATATGCTAACGTCACTGCCGTATTAAATTAAAAGGCCCTGTGAGATTTTTGTGGGAATTCCCGTGCGTGAGAATCCTGGGGTTCAGTGTTACTAGGTGATTTTTGATGTTTTCTTATCTTTAGAATGCTATATTAATTATTACTTTAATTTCAAATGCAAAAAATCGGGAGATTTGGTCACTAAATCGGGATATCGGGAGAGAAAGGCGGATAAGGATTAATGCTGTATTGTTTAAAATCACTTCGTAAATAACCATTTTTTAGTAAAGAATAAAAATGGTTATGCTGGGTTATCCCTAAGAGATAGACATATACCATCGTGGACTTTTTTGTTGAACTTTTTAAGGTGAACAATACTGTAGTACATTATTTTGGTCTATCTCGTAGGGTTCAGCCAGCGTTTGCAATATAAGGGCAAAAAACGTGCTTATTTACGACATCACATTAGAAACCTTTAAATTTATCAGTGTTTCTCTACTATATTATGCATTTATTATACATACAAACCTTCCTTAAAAATCAATCTATCTATTAAAAAAACCGCATCAAAATCCGTTGCGTAGTTTTAAAGATCTAAGCATACATACGGACATACAGCGAAAGCGACTTTGTTTTATACTATGTATTGAAGAAATATGCGTGTAACTTATGAACGTATAAAACACACCAAAATATAACCTACTTACACCTGGCTGCGAGGTAGTTGCGGCCGAATTTGCAACGGCGCCTATGGATTTTTATATTCTTTATATACACTGCTATGATGGGGATGTTATTATATTTCGAAAACTAGTGAACGAAATTTGTCTCCGAAAAATAATAAACATTAATTAAATTAAAATTACTTTTGCCTGGCTGCGTCTTGTCAGTGTATTCTCGTATTCATAAACTTATGTTAAAATGTGTTTGACTTTATACGTTATCAACGTAGAGATTTAGCAGCGGGATCTTTTACTATAGCTTAAATTTGTTTATGCCATGTACTCACAGTAATTCCGAACGATGACGATAGTAACTATAAATTGAAGGAATTCTCTCATCGTTTATCGCCATTCATCTTTCACTTAATGGTCATCTATTATACATATTTATTTACTGTTAAAACACATTATTAACTAAACACATTCTTAACATCTATACTATAATAAAACTGTACCGAGGTCAAAACTGTACATTGAAGAAAAAAAACCGGTGGAATATGTTTAATTTTTGATACTGACGCCAAATTTGTGCTTTTTGAAAAAAATGACTGTCTGTCTGTCTGTCTTTCTGTCTGTATGTCCGGTCATCACGTTAATTCTACCAGACGGATCTTGATCAAATTTGGTAAGAATGTAGCTTATACTCCTGGCCAAGATATAGGATATTATTCATCCCGGATTTCCCACAGGAGCATCAAAAAAACATAACTTTTATATGGCTCCCTATATTTACAGGATTCATTTTTTCATTGAATGACTTTATCAGACTTTTCATTAATAGTCTTTTTGGAAAAAATAAGGGTTTCATCCATTTTCATCAAAATAAATGTCCATTTAATTGTTTGTCAATAGTATGACTACTAGAAAATAAAGCTTATCAAAAATTGCATGCAAACGTCAACGTCTTCGTGGCGTAACGGTATACCGTTAACGGAAGACCCAGGTTCGAATCTCGGGGACCACAATCTTTTTGCGAATTTTTTTTTGCTTTTGTGTTAGCTTAGAATAATAGGAAGCACTATTCCTTCTTTTTCACATGCAACTATGCGAATATGTATGAATAAAGATAATTGAAAGTATATTGTATGAATTTTGCGTATTCATTTGGTAGGTTTGAGAATGTTTATATTTTTTTTTATCTATTTTTAAACTAACTTCTCATAGATATATTGTGCTATACTTAAGCATAAACGAATATTATGTTTAAGCCTCAAAATGCATAGTTAGTAAATAATAGCACATATCTCAATTTTAATTTAGTACCGCCATCCATTGACCGATGACTGATTGGCTGCAATCTCTCACACATCACCAACAGTCAGTGAAGGGGGCAGCACCGGGTCGCCAAACTGCTATCCATACTTACTAAAATATTCTCATTTTTGAACATAGAAACTTGGTACAAAATGGTTTGTTTCATGATTCTTATGAACAATTAAAAAGGTTTTTTGGAATTCAACCCCTAAAGGATTGAAATATAGTATAGAGATTTTTGATCTATAAATAACTGTATCTAGAAATTTGAAACTTGATGCGATTGACTGATATAACCACTACTTAAAGGAATATATGAAATTCATCCATCAACCAATCATGAGTAGGTATGTACTAACGGCTATAAATCCCAAAAAAGGGTAGACCCAGCTTCAGAGATAGTAATTCTTTATCCACTTTTGAAAGTTGAATGGGGAAAAGGTAGTCAAATGGGTCTCCAACTGCATCGCCCAATTATCACTTAAAATGCCTCAATGTACTTTATATCTATTACAACGCCCGCGGGAATATAAATATAAAAAAAACAGAAGTTAAGATAGTGTGGTGGTATTTCGGATGTAAACCGGATGCAAAAAATGTAGTCCACGCGGGCGTAGTCGCGGGCAAAAAGCTAGTTCTTAATAAAACACTTCTCTGTACTTTATTAAGACTCCATAATCAAAATTCCTTTCAAACAAGTAAATACTACACAAAAATTGTGTATTCATGAATTTCGAGATGCGTATATTTTCTGATGACTCATAAGTTTATGTAAACTTACAAGTTTTATCAAAATTTCCAGGTAGCTGTAGCAGGCGCTGCCCTCGGTTGGCTGAAAGATAACATTGGTATGATGAGTTCTGCAAAAGAGTCTGAAAGTATTGCAAGTAATGCTACTGAAAATGGGAGTGTAGTGTTTGTTCCTGCATTCAGCGGACTGTATGCCCCATATTGGAGACAGGACGCTAGAGGGTAAGGCAGAGAGAGAAATATATTAATAGAATAAAAGTTTTTTTTTAATATCTTCTCGTGGGAGTCGTCGTGTTGAGGCGACTAAGGGTAATTAAGATTTGCGGGAAGATTTGGCTTGAGATTATGTGGTTTCAAGGACACATAACGAACTCTTCTCCGGTATAAAATCTTTTCCCCGCTCCGCTCCTAAAAGTAGCTGAGGAATATCTAACTCTGTGAAGCTTTAGCTACCCATTTTGGAATTTATACCTGTGGGTATAGGTGGGCATTTGAAACACCAAATATATTCGGTGTAAATTACCTACTTTGCCTTTTTGTTGCCATCTTTTCTTTTTAAATTGTAATGTTTGTATATGTTGTTATTGTGTTTGGTAACAAATAAATATCTTTTATCGTTTTTATCTTTATCTTTAAATTCGATGTAATGATTAAGTCAGAATACTTAATATTTATTTAATATTCAGAATACATATATTCAATATGTATTCTGATAGTAATAAAGTAGTGTTTACCACATTTCAGAGTCATATGCGGCATCACTGAGGAGACGAACTCAAATCACATTGTCAAAGCAGCTTTAGAAGCGGTGTGCTACCAAGTTCGAGATATACTTGATGCGATGAATGACGACTGTGGGATTCCGTTGCAGTTATTAAAGGTATGATTTTCGAAATTAGGGTGTGATTCTAACAGAGGCCTGGTAAGATGTACATAAATACATATACTCACGGCTATAAATCCCTTAACGGGGTAGCCAGAGCTTTGGAATAAGAAATTCTTCAGCCACTTTTGGAGTAGTAGTAGCCTGGTAAGATGTGATTTTAAAAATTAATAGAATCTCTTCATTTACCTCGCCACGGTGGAATTTATTGGTCTATCTTCTGAAGCTCTACAATAGGCTAGTTGCCACCAAATTAAATTCTCAAAAATAATTGTTATGCGTAATTGTTGAAGGTTTATTTATTATGAAAATCAAACTAAATAATTAAAATATTCATGATTAAATTAGATTTTCTTGAAAAATGATGATAAAACATTTTTTCTTTAAAATTTAATCTCACAATAATAGCTGTTGTTGTAGGAAGAGGTGACGTCACACAAAACGCCATGACAGTTTGGAGCGTTTTGACAATATAAAAATAGGTATTAAATAAAATGCAAAATATACTATTAAACGTGTGCTTTTTATTGAAATATTGATATTTTGAGATTAATAGACTATAAGGCCATGGATTAACTAGTTTTTGAAAAGTGGTCGACTAGCCTATTGAAATGTTTTATTTTTATACGAGTACAAGACTTTTTCATACAACCATCACAACATGGAGTTAATCCATGGCATCAAAAGTTTTATAAACTCGCTAAAAATTTATAAAGTACCATATTTGCCTACTTTGTCCCGCAATTGCAAAAAAACGTATTGAGGTAAGGGGTAGTGCTACACCAAGGATATACCAGTAATCATCTTCATCATTAGCCAATAGTGGCCATTAGCCACTGTTGTACGTAGAATCCACAACGACCGGATCTGTGCTGCTTCATCCATCGACTTTCCGAGACTCTCACCAAGTCGTTGGTCCACCGTCGAGCATTCTAATGAGGCCCATTCCAAGAGGCTAAGTCTCATTATGACAACACACTTTGCCCTGAGAATTTTCGATACGATAACAAAAGCAATTATTAATATTTTCAGGTCGATGGCGGTATGACCTCGAATGACCTTGTGATGCAAATGCAAGCAGACCTAATAGGTATTAACGTAATAAAGGCAGGTTTCACAGAAAGTACAGCCTTAGGAGCCGCTTTAGTAGCCTATTGGGGTGTTGTGGGCCATGAAAATGTTACAGCCATTCCTATGTCTTCTGGAGTTACATATTCACCGCAAATAACTGATAATGAACGAGATGTGAAGTACAAACAGTGGAAAATGGCCGTCGAAAGATCTTTGGGATGGGACCAAAATTAGAAAATGTAGTGGTATTTTTAATAAGGAAATGGGTTATATAAAGTATATATGACGTATTATGTTGAAGTGCAGTTGATATGAGTATTGTTCTAAACAGCATTGATTTTGTAACTGAAGATTTATTCGCAATTTCACTTGGCATGAGTAATGAGGTCTCGCATCAATATGTATCTCCTCGTATATCTTAAAGTACGTTTAACGAAATAATTATCTTCGCACTAATGTTTATAATGTAATAAGTGATAGTTACTTGATGACACCTCGACATTATTTTAAACGTCTTCTATCTACCAGTCTTAATTGAAATTGCGGCTAGAAAAAGTTAATAAATTGGCCTGAAGTGAACCCATTATAAAGACATAAATGATAAACATCTTCAAAACCTACGGTGAGTCGCAAAGGGAATCTTTTTTAAATAAAGAAATGTAATTCGCGTTTAAACAGGATATTAATAAGGCCTATATTTGCGTTTTCATATTTTCACAGACAATTGTACTAATACGAAATATTAATAGCCAAGTTTGTGCCTTAGAACGTTAAAAATAAAACGTCCGGTTCCTTTAATGATCTTCGATCTTATTGATTCAACTAAACACGAGACATTTTGCATCTAAACATGCTATATGACAATACCGTAAATACCTCAAATATCTATCTTCATACTTCAATAGATGCAAAGATGTTGAATATCTTGTCATATTTTTATACATACAGCCACTATCACAGGCAATTTGTACAAGATCATATTAAACAACTCCGATAAATTCATACGTATCTGTTCTAACTCCTAGTAAAATATATTTGTGTCGCACTCGACGCCTCGAAAGTTTTACAATATGACATTTTACATATTAGGCTATTGGACCATATTTTGAAAACTATTACAAATTATTGAGTAATGAATGATGAACCCATAAAATGATTACTTGTTACTGGATCTTGTGACGTAACATGCTATTCAACCAGTTAACAAACATCCATTTATCCTAGCGCCTGTGACAACAAGAATACTTTATTTTTCACACTGTCAAATAGCCTTTTATGACACGTATAAGTAATACCAACGGCAAATGTCGTTCGTCGAATATCAGCACAGAAACACAAGTATATAATAATGTTCGTATAATGTGAGCGGTACAGAAATCGATTTTACTATGAGTTAGAAGAGATAAACGAGAAATGTTAATTGGTTACAAGTAAAACTTAAATATAATCAGAACATCGACATAAGGAAAATGCTTTTGCGGTAATTGTGTGACGCTAAGCCAAGAGATTGAATTTTTTATACATTTTTAATTTCTATATATTTTTAAAGAATACTTATTTTTCATGTTTTGGTATTTACGTAAGATTAACCGAAATATAATTAAGTGAATTATATTGTATAAGTTTCGTAATAAGTGGAAATAAAGAGTTTGCGTTATAAAATATAGCCCGTTTATATAGCATAGTTCTATTAAATAATACTACAATTCCTATATACAAAGACATTAAGAAAGCTGTGAATAGTGAAATAATTCCGTTGAATACCATATTCATAAACTTTAGTATATAGCATGTTGTGGTGTACTTTTAATAATTATGCATTATTCCTTTCACATATATATAATAAACAAATATATAATAAACTCAAAATCTGTTATGTATTAATTTCATTCTAACTTAATGAATTGAAACAAGTATGCATTAAGTACTTGATTATTTATATTTAGATTATTGGTATTTAATTATTACATATATTAAAAATAATAATAAAAAAAATAGTTCAAAAACGTAAAGAATGTATATTTAAAACTTAAAAATAATTTGAAGAACCAATACCAAAATCATCAGTTTATGAATATTGTTCTCTTTTCGTATGATAGAAATGTTATTTTATGGTTTAATTATTGTATTGTTAATTTTCGTAATATGGATTAAGAAGACCTACAACATGTCTGCACTTTTGCCAATAAGATAAAATTGATAGCAACTGTACGCTTTCTGTAAACATATTTGTAACAACCAAACACAGAGAACTTAAAACTAAATAGAACGGCAACCAAACATTGTAGTACAAAAATTGCTGTAAAATTCCTCTACATTTTTTTTTACAAAATTAATTATCCCTGCACCCTGATTGGTTGATTCAATGTTCTGACTTATTAGCCATACATTTGCTTCGCTAAGTTAGTGCTAATAAACTGAACCCCTTACGGAAAATGTAATTCTTTGTTTCTTCTCTATTTGGAAAAATTTATTACTCATATTTGTTATAGTCACTAGGTGTTAATTACTTTTCTGCTCAATTTGTTAAACTTACTCATAACGCTATCAAAATAGAAAAGAATAATTTAATCAACACATATTCTATTGCTGCATGTAACAAGATAATGCATACAAATACTCACAAGTATACTCCTAAAAACGGGTAGCCAAAGCAGAATCCACAAATTATTACTAATAAATAAAGGAAAGAAAAATTTTAACACATCATTTGGGGCGTATACCCGAGGTCGCGGGTTCGATTCGAGCTTGTGTCGAAATTTTTCTTTCCGTTATTTATTAGTTATAAATGTATTAGTTTTTAAATATTCAACTTAATATGTGTCTTCTTTTTGCGAACGCTTAATTTAAAATAGCTTGAAATGAAGTGTATATGATAAAAAAGAAAAATATGAAATGTAGCAGTTTATTGTCATTGCTTTTGCGTTTAAATGTTTTAAATGAGAATCATGAATCAGTATTTAGTTATCGATAAATTGATAAAAGGTTCATTATTAATATAACTTGTTTGAAACTTCAATGAAAATTAATTTAGAATATATTTAGTTTTAAAAACGAATATTGTTACAAGTATATAGAAGAGGCTTTCAACATATCGCTACTCAATATCTATACTAATATTATAAAGAGGAAAGGTTTGATTTTTTGTTTGTTTGTTTGAATTGAATAGGCTCCAAAACTACTGGAGGGATTTGAAAAATTCTTTCACTGTTTTAATGCTACACTATTCCCGAGTGACATAGGCTATATTTAATTTTCAAAAAATTAGGGATCCTTACGTAAACTTCAAAAATGTAACCCAAGGTGTTAAAGAAATACCAAAAAAAAATCCTTACATCGCGTGCGCTGCGAGAACTATTGACAATAGAATAAAATTATGTACTACAATTTTATAGAACACATTATTATCTAAAAAAAAATGCCCAGACAGCATGTCTCTAACTATTATAGTTATCTCACAACAAGCGTCATTATATAAAATTATTTAAAAATTAAATTAAAATCCTGCTTTAGAAAAGGCTCTTTATGTGTACCTATCTAATCCTTATAAAAAACGTATATATTATTTCAGACTACTTCAATACCCTTATATTACTTTTTGAATTATTCAATTCGAACATTCCATTCGAAAGTTATCTCAAATTAAAAAAATAGATAAAACTCCGCTCGATTAGCTATGCATAGTAAGTTGTTGCAGGCGTCACGAAGGGGTACGGGAGGCTGCTTATCAAAGAGTAAAAGCAAAATTTGATTGTAGCGACTATTATCACTGGCCCAGCAGCCGGTCAATTAGCTCATATACCGAGGATACCGATAATCCCAACTGATCTGCCAATTCCATTTAAACGGCTACAATTTCCGGTTAAAACATCTTTTGCTTTAACAATTAATAAGTCCCAAGGCCAAACCTTCAAATTAGTAGGGATTGACCTGCGAAAGAATTGTTTTACTCACGGTCAACTGTACGTTGGCCTGTCGCGGGTGGGAGTTCCTGAACATCAATTTATTTTGCTGCCCCAAAATACAACAACGTCAAATATTGTTTACAGGGAAGCTCTAACTCTATAAATTGAATGGCTTTTGATGTAATTACTCATTATAAAAAATAAAAAAAAATAAAAAATATATGTAAATATAAATACAAAAAAAATAACATACATACATACATATACTCACGGCTATAAATCCCTAGAAGGCGTAGCCAGAGCTAAGGAATCAGAAATTCCTCAGCCACTTTTGGAAGTCGTGTGGGGAAAAGATGGTGAAATAAAGGTTGTCGGTGATGGGTCACCAACCGCATCGCCCAAAAATCCCTCAAAAGCCCCAAAACCATTAGTCGCCTGTTACGTACACCCACCGGAAGAAATGGGGTAGTGCTATTCTAAGCCGACACTACACAGCAAAAAAATATAACATAGCTTAAAACTTAAAAAAAATATATTAAAATAATAATACATGTAATAAAATAAAAAACAAAATGTTAATGATAATTCATGCCCGAGCGAAGCCGGGACGGGCTGCTAGTTATACAATAAAATTATCATTATTAAATTCTAAGGCCCATCAATGTAGTAGATTATTTTATGTTTAAGTTTATATTGTTATTGTTTTAATTGAATCTGTGCAATATAGTTTACAGTTCAACAGTAAATAATGATATTAAAACTATTATCCATTCCTATGTTTAACCAATTTTTTGTTATTTTATTGATATAGTCTACAGATAATATAAGCTAAACTTATCATACAGGCGACAGTTGGTAAAGCTTACCTTATAGATAGCTGTCACATACTTAGTAAAATATATTAACCTGTAAAAGGTGTAGTTCTGTTTACTAAATTTTAAACTGACATTTGGTTATATTGTTAAATATTTTATGTATCGCAGGCACTGTTATTTGATATTTAAAAGAAATAGCATTTTTCAAATTCATTTTTTGTTATTGTTAAAAAATGCTTGGAGTGTATAAATAATCAGCTATTATATCTATATCTTAATTATTTAGTCCAATAAAATTATTACTTTGTTTCAATTTGTAAGCATAATACGCACGTTTTGTCTGTCTGTAAGTATTTAGACATTTAACTTATTTGAATATGAAGACAAATGTCGTCAAACCTGTATTTTTGGGATTTGAACAATATATAAATGTAATATCAAATGTTTCCTTACAAAATATTTAATTAAGCAAAAGTAATTGTTACATAATATTGCAATGAAAATTTAAATAAAAAAATTACTAATGTACTCTATGATGCATCGTCTTAAAAAATATATTGGTAAATCTAATGGTACTTAAACTTTTTGGTGTTGTAGGATAAAGGTATTATATTTTTGTTAAGTGTTTACAATGGTATTCAAGTATTCAAAATTTCCTAGTCGATTTTTAATTATTTTTACTGTAATATATGTATTTTGTTATTGGCAAAGGTATTTGGTGAACTTAAGTTGTGTAAATCATATTATTTGGATTTAGTCAAGGGTTTATTGTGTTTGGTAACTGAGTTCTATTTTAATAAAAATATTATCAACAAAATGACTTTTTAATAATTTACTTTCAATTATTCATTATTTTGTACTTATGCTATTTTGAATAAAGAATACTTACATACATATGTCAGTCAATCCCCGAAGCTCCGGCGTCCCTAGGTTCTCATTCACTCCATTACTTCCTATTGCGGTAAGCAAGGGCTATCCACGTGTCTACTAAAATGAAACTAAAAATATTAGAAAGATATTTACGTAATAATGTATGTAAACCAAGTATGAAGAATAAAAGAGCATGTATGAAAAGATTGATGAATGTAAACGAAGCTAGAGGTTTGCCAGGATCGTAAATAGTGGCGATCAATAGATTCTGCCTACCCCAATGGGAAATATGGCGTGAGTATATGTGTGTATGTATGTCTAATCAATCGGTGATCGCCTGCTGCACAAATGGCACAAGGGCGCAGAACTAGTGAAAGTGAGACACGATACGCCGCGGGACAAAACTCTTTGGTAAACATTCTTCTTTCCTTTTACGGAGTTTCTTTGGATGATTGCATAAAAGGCGCCAGACTTATGTAAATACTGTGTTTCACGTATTTTTGAATATGTTTGATATAACAATATATATTTGCTTAGGAACGCATGAATGAGTACACTGGCCAAGCAAAACGTGGGTACTCTGAACACCATGTGACAATGGCTGGTGATGGTGATGTTAAGAAGTAATAGTACCTCAGCCAACCCCTTCGGGGATATTCGGCGTGAACGTTTGAGTTTGAGTCTACGCAAATTCTTCAACATACATATACTCACGGCTATAAATCCCTAGAAGGGGTAGCCAGAGCTAAGGAATAAGAAATTCTTCAGCAACTTGGAAAGTTGAGTGGGGAAAAGATGGTGAAATAAAGGTTGTTGGTGATGGGTCTCCAGCCGCATTAGCTGTGTAGTGTCGGCTCCGAATAGCACTACCCCATTTCTTCCGGCGGGTGTACGTAAGGGGCGACTAACGGTATTGGGGCTATTTTGGACAAAATTCTTCAAGCAAGTGTGAAAATCGTCAGTGGCCTTAAAGCTATTTATATATTATCTGTATTATGTCTGCTTAGAAAAACAACAATCTTTAATTTCGTACAGGTGACGCTTTAATGAAAACAAGAAATTGTTGTTCAAGTAAATCCCTGTTTTGGGATTTTGCTTCAAAATATATTTTTCGACGCTAATATCGCTTCTGATATGATAATGCCATAGATCTAGAATCCATAGATTAGCAGGAAGTGACAAACGTCATAGCATAAACGTCAACAAAGGCAGGACCTCTCATGACACGATAACAGCCCACAGCGGCGTTGGCATCAAACATGAAAGGAAATAATTGTCTTTTTAAAAAAACACCGAAATTGAGACTAAAAACGTAGACAGAGAATACAGTAGACCCAGGGGAAGCGTGTCGGCAAGTGAGATGGGTAATACAAAATAGTGTTGTAACTCAAAATAGTTTTCCCCGTATTGTGGGTAATTTCAATTTTTTTTTTAACTTTATCTTCGAAATTTTCCAATCAATTATTTGATAATTATTATCATTATAGTAGTTTTTTATTGGTTATTGGTCAAAGTAAGTCCAAAACATATAGAAGTAAACCTATGAACCGTGTATCCAAACGATCTGCATGCTCGTCGTCATCGGGGGCTGGTGAGTCCCGCGCATAGATCACACACATCCGAAAACTATATCAAATTAGGGCAAAAAATATTTACTATCCATCAAAATAAGGTCAACCCTCCGAAGGGAATGCAGATCGTTTAATTAGATACATAGTACTATATGTATTTGCGAAATAAATAAAACATAACATAACATAAACGTTCACGCCAAATATCCCCGAAGGGGTTGGCAGAGGTACTAATACTTCTGAACATCACGTGCATTGTTTTGCATGGGCAGTGTATTCACGTGATAGGGAGCAGGCCTATCGCCGTTTTGTACTAATACACTGTCACATGACTAAGTACAACTCAGCCATGTGGGTTTCCTCACGATGTTTTCCCTCACCGTTAACAACCATGATAAATTAACCACACATATGTCTTTAGAAAAGACAAATTGGTGTAGGCCCGACCCAGGATTTGAACACTAGTCGTTTGCACGATAACCGAGTGTTCTACCCACTGGGCTGTCACTATAAATAAAACAATCGAATGTATTACTGAAAAGGTTTAATTCTTTAACATTATTACATTAGTACATTATTACAAGTGTGTGTGGGTGCATGGTAAATATTACATGGCTATAATGATGAATTCTAGCACTTAATGAACGTCATAATGCCTACCGCATCACTTAACTTATAATTATTGTATAGGACATGGGACATGGATTAAACACTAAATAATATTAGCGATAAACACAATATAGTCTTTCATACTTGTACACCCAAACGACGAAAATTTGATGATGACGCAGTAGGCTGAAAATCTTTCATTGTATCAATGTTATCATTAGATTAATTAATCTGAAATCAAAATATAATTATTTTACAGGACTTGGGGGCGTGGATTAAACACTTAACAATATGATCAAGTATGAGATGATATTTTTTTAACTTACTAAGGTTATAACAGCACTAGGTAATAATAAAGTTAATTTCTTTTTCTTTAATAAATACTTTTTTTCAAAATGAAGACTACAAATTTTGGAGTATTTTGTAGGAGTCCAGTTAATTTTTCCATTTGATAGAATCCATTTTCTTAAGATAATATTATCTTCATTTGGAAAACTGTAAAAAAATCTACTCTTCAAATACCCACATTAACAAGAAAAATAGTACATGCCATGAAATCCTTTTTAAGAACTAAATAATAAACATCCTTTATATAAATTATATTAGATATTGAAATACATATTTTTTATTTAATCTAGGGTTTTAGGGTAAATAAAATACTTGTGCTGGCAACGTTACAATGATAGAAGTTTTAGGTTATCAAATTTTAAATATAATTTTCATGCATTTGCAGTTTATTTTTCTGCATAAATTAGATATGTATGTGTCGTAAATAGAAAATATAATAATCTTACACGGTTATTATTCTAAAACTAAATGGTACTTACGAGTGGAAAGACAAATCTGGTTGCTTAGTTTCGCTATTACTTTTACACGATATAACACTGCACCTGACCATTTTATTGAATGTTGAATTATTTCTAATGTTAAATTATATTTCTATTTATTGCCAGAACCGATCTCACATAAATAATCAACTAAAAAATCAACGAAATTCTTAGTTTTTCTGCTTTTCAATTCAAAAACGGTTTGTTTATTTTGAAAATGTCAAACGGTTTGTTTAGCAAAGTACTTTGCCGGCTTGGCCAGCAGTAAAGGACAGCAAGTTATATGGTCATGTCTCACTTACTCTTAGTATTTTTAATATTTATTTTCTCCGTCTAGTGCGAGTGAAATAAAATATATGCAGATGTCTATTGTAATTCTCTGTCTACGACTAAACACCAGAATTAACGAAAATAAGACATTATTTTCGTTAATTCTGGTATTTAAGTCTTAACTTTGTGATTTGACAGCACATTATCTAAATCAAATACGTATTCTTGGGAAACATAAATTTTTAAGCCATTTATGTCGAAATTAAGACTGTAATTGGGCATTTCTACAGAAGGCCCGTGTTTTTCTCAATTCGGTGCTGAAATTGAAATAAGGTTTTATAAAGTAATTTTATAATGAAGTCTGAAGTATATTGTATACTAAATATAAATATGCCATTGGCACCAGTTTTCGTAAAGTGGTTTATGAGAAAAGTTAATCACCGTATTGAGAAAGCACCGAATTGACAAAATGGGTCACCGAATTGGAATACATGGCAGCGAATTTAGAAAATGAACAACCGCATTGGAATATAGTACAACGAATTCAGAAAATGTTCTAGCGAAATAAGAAACGCTGTCACCTATTAGAGTAATAATGTAATGGTTACTAAAAAATACCGAAACATGCTTGATTTTATTTATTGAAGGTGTAATTTTATATTGAAAATACTGATACATAATCAGAAATAAAACTAATTTATTGCAGCAGTAACATGAAAGTAAAAGAACACAATCTTATAAATGCTATTTATTTAATAAATTAACTTCGTTTTATCACTATTAACATAGCGAGATCATCATTTTAAGTAACTCGAATAGCTTAAATATCATTAATTTTCATATAAAGAAGAAATTTCACAAAATAAAAACACCGTTGTGTTATACCAGGAACTACAAAAATACCAGGAACTAGTTTAACAATTTAACAAACTGTACTTATCAAAAGATTACTTAAGTAGTACAACAAATGACCATCTAGATATCAATAATATTTCAATACTACCTACATTATAGCTTAATCATGCATTTCCATTTTCAAAATGCCAGACTCATCGACCACTTCTATTTTGATGTTATTGACATGTTTTTTCAAAAGATTCACGAAAGTTGTCAATACCATGATGTCATACTATTTTATCAGCCGTACTTTTAAGGCATCCTCCAACGCCATCAGGCGCTCCTTTACCATGCTCTGTATAGTTCCATTCGACGCAAGGCTAAGAAAATGCTAGTGAAGACAAGTCATGATAAAAAAGATTTTTCGGTTGCAATACTGAGCTTAAGGTGAATCAAATATAAAAAAAAGAATGTATATCAGATATTTCATTTTCTAAAAATCGTACAGCATTGTACCTAAGACATTCACTTACAGTACAGAATGATTGACTAACGAGGTTTCCATGTTTCATATAGTAAGTAAGCCGTGTAGAGCCGGCTTAGAATGTCGCTACCCCTTTCTACCCACGGGTGTCGTAAGAGGTGACTAAGGGTATTGGGGCATTTTATTGGATTTTTGGGCGATGCGGTTGGAGACCCATCACCAAAAACCTTTATTTATACCATCTTTTCCCCACTCAACTTCCAAAAGAGGCTGAGGAATTTATAATTCCGCCGTGAGTATATGTATGTATGTATATAGTAAACTAGCAGCCCGTCCCGGCTTCGCTCGGGCATGAATTATCATTAACATTTTGTTTTTTATTTTATTACATGTATTATTATTTTAATATATTTTTTTAAAGTTTTAAGCTATGTTATATTTTTTTGCTGTGTAGTGTCGGCTTAGAATAGCACTACCCCATTTCTTCCGGTGGGTGTACGTAAGAGGCGACTAACGGTTTTGGGGCTTTTGAGGGATTTTTGGGCGATGCGGTTGGTGACCCATCACCAACAACCTTTATTTCACCATCTTTTCCCCACACAACTTCCAAAAGTACATACATACATATACTCACGGCTATAAATCCCTAGAAGGGGTAGCCAGAGCTAAGGAATTAGAAATTCCTCAGCCACTTTTGGAAGTTGTGTGGGGAAAAGATGGTAAAATAAAGGTTTTTGGTGATGGGTATCCAACCGCATCGCCCAAAATCCCTTAAAAGCCCCAATACCGTTAGTCGCCTCTTACGTACACCCACCGGAAGAAATGGGGTAGTGCTATTCTAAGCCGACACTACACAGCAAAAAAATATAACATAGCTTAAAACTTAAAAAAAATATATTAAAATAATAATACATGTAATAAAATAAAAAACAAAATGTTAATTATAATTCATGCCCGAGCGAAGCCGGGACGGGCTGCTAGTAATATATAAAGGTGCCGTTTTTCTGATTCCTTAGCTCTGGCTACCCCTTCTAGAGATTTATAGCCGTGAGTATATGTATTTATGTATGTTATATTCTTTTGTATTTATATTTAGATATATTTTTTTATTTTTTTTATTTTTCATAATGAGTAATTACATCAAAAGCCATTCAATTTATAGAGTTAGAGCTTCCCTGTAAACAATATTTGACGTTGTTGTATTTTGGGGCAGCAAAATAAATTGATGTTCAGGAGCTCCCACCCGCGACAGGCCAACGTACAGTTGACCGTGAGTAAAACAATTCTTTCGCAGGTCAATCCCTACTAATTTGAAGGTTTGGCCTTGGGACTTATTAATTGTTAAAGCGAAAGATGTTTTAACCGGAAATTGTAGCCGTTTGAATGGAATTGGCAGATCAGTTGGGATCATCGGTATCCTCGGTATATGAGCTAATTTAAATATAATTTATAAATAGTCGCTACAATTAAATTTTGCTTTAACTCTTTGATAAGCAGCCTCCCGTACCCCTTCGTGACGCCTGCAACAACTTACTATGCATAGCTCATCGAGCGGAGTTTTATCTATTTTTTTAATTCGAGATAACTTTCGAATGGAATGTTCGAATTGAATAATTCAAAAAGTAATATAAGGGTATTGAAGTAGTCTGAAATAATATATACGTTTTTTATAAGTATTAGATAGGTACAAATAAAAAGCCTTTTCTAAAGCAGGATTTTAATTTAATTTTTTAATAATTTTATATAATGACGCTTGTTGTGAGATAACTATAATAGTTAGAGACATGCCGTCGGGGCATTTTTTTTTTGATAATGATGTGTTCTATGAAATTGTAGTACATAATTTTATTCTATTGTCAATAGTTTTCGCAGCGCACGCGATGTAAGGATTTTTTTGGTATTTCTTTAACACCTTGGGTTACATTTTTGAAGTTTACGTAAGGATCCCTAATTTTTTTGAAAATGAAATATAGCCTATGTCACTCGGGAATAGTGTAGCATTAAAACAGTGAAAGAATTTTTCAAATCCGTCCAGTAGTTTTGGAGCCTATTCAATTCAAACAAACAAACAAAAAATCAAACCTTTCCTCTTTATAATATTAGTATAGATAAATGATGTGTGTTAGGATATTTGTTGCCTGCTACTTACATCCCATTCCTGCTATTTCGTTAGCGTACTTCGTGCAATAGTTCTGACCAAAGTCACAGTGGATTATGCATTGTTCATAAGCAAGTTCAGCTTTGATTTTTTTAATTTACGTGTTTTGGGATATCATATTAGAAACATGAAGCATATATTTGTAAAGTAATTTTTGCTTATTTAAGCTGATTTTCATCAAATCTTTATAGTGAATTTTTAAAAGCGTAAGTAAAATTTCAAATCGGTGTAAGTTTTTTCAATTCGGTGCTCAATTTTCCAGGTAATTGAGACCCACCGAATTGGGGAAATAACACATTTTACCAAATAACTCATAAATTATACAATTTGAAGCTATTTATTCAAAATACATAGGAAGATATCACTTAACTAGTCGATAAATTGAGCAATAATCGTTGTAAATACTTTTATAGTCATAATTTATGTAACACACCGATTTCAGAAATGACACGATCCAAAAATTACCGACTACTTTCGTACCTTCAAAAAATGCTACTCAATAATACTGTCCCTTTGCACATATTGCTCGGCCGCTCGGGCGCTACCGGCAGTTTGTGGGAACCAGCTAGTGACGTTCGTACTGCGCTTAGTTAGTGATGTAGGTAGACAAAAGTAAATTTCAGCGAATTGAGACTGAAGCTTCCGACAAAGTAACTAACTGTTATTGTATTAAAACCCAAGTAGTTACATTAAATATATTTACTTATATAGATTAATTGTCTATTCCATGTTCTGGGAATGTATGACTTTTAACTATGAAGGTATTATAAAAAAAGTTATGAAGCAATATCGAGTAAATTCTGGAATCCCGACACGACTTTTTTGGCCAAATTTTCCCCGTTTTCAAAGTTTAGGTTTTTTTTTCAGAGTTTATATAAAGTATAACAATCTTTTAGAAATGCTCTCCATGAAGTCAAAAGCCCTTAAAAGTCGTGTGATTTTTTTGAAGTATGTCATTATAATTATAAGATACTTTTTGCACAGCAGTAGCTCAATTGACACTGCCCGTAGAAATGCCCAATTATTACCAGTCTATATGCTTTATTATAGATCTTTTAAACAAAAGTTTTTAATGCAAATGAATGATAAAAATTATCTTCTATCATCATTATATTACAATTACTGTAAAGTTAACAAATTGGCGAAAATAACAAATACGTGTATTTTTATCAATTTTAATAGAACTTGTATGGAATCCGCCATACTAATGTCATGCACACACACTCATTTACGCACACCGTTGTACTTTTTCTTGATCTCGCCTGTTGTGTTTATATTGCCAATATATATATATATATATGTCGTAGGATGATTTGATATTTAGGTTTTTTGCAAGGAACCTATGGATTTTGCTAAAATCCGGATAATTAGAAAACGGTTATAATATTTTCTAATCTTTCTAGGTTTTTTGCAAAATACTAGTTGGTTTAGTAAAATTGTACTTCTTTAATGCTGATTGGCTGATTTCTGTTTGCTCGCCTACACTTATTCCGATTGGTTCGTCATTGTGGTATTTGAGATATTATAGCTAGAGTCATAAATGGTAAGAAATGACGACAATACTTATTTTTGTATTTGTATTTATTTATTCATCAAACAATATTCATTGTGTCAGAATTGATACAACTAACTTAGGACTAACTTAAATCTATTTTATTTAAATATACAATTAATAATAGTGAATTAATCAAAATAATCAAAAAATAATAATCACAAAATACTAAATAAATGTCAAATAGTTAAATTAAAATTCGATAGTATTAAAAATATATTTAAATGCAATGCTCTAATTCTCTTATGTCGTATATACAATTATCTAACAGAAAAACTTTCAGCTATTTCTTAAAAACTAGAGGTGATTCTATTAGTCTTATTTCATTTGGAATACAATTATAAATTTTCGTTATCTGGTATCTTGGGGCATGTTCAACTATTTTGTACAAGGGAACATTTTCTTGTTTGAGGTAGAAATCTTTTCTTCTTTTGGACTCTCTTATTAACTTATTCTGTTCTGTCCCAATGCAACCACATTTATCTCTAAAGTTTGTCAAGAGCACGTATACATAAAATACAGGGAAAAAATGTTTACTATAGACCAAATAGTTTTAGACGCATTTTTTGACTCATGAAGCTTGTATTGTAAAGTTAATTGTTTCGTCAATCTAATTACGTATGGGTTCTATGGTGGACCACGTCCGCCATAGAGCCCTCGGGACCCGGTTGGTCTTGCGGCCACTACGAGCCACACTGCGTATATATAAAACGTATATATGCTCCCGCCTGACCTACGCGGCGCCGGCCTGGTATGGCCTACTCTCCACCCAGAACAAGCTACGCTTGCAGAGGGCTCAGAACACGGTGCTCCGCCAATTGGTGCCGGCGGTATGTGCGTAACAGCACGAGACATCGTGATGACGATACATCGAGACCGTGGAGGAGTTCGTGGTGAGGTTGGCCCGTCGTTTGTACGACCGTGCGGACAACTGTCGCCACGAGCACCTCCGCGGAATCGCCCCGCTACACGCACGACCGCCCGACGGGCGACCGCTACCTTTGGGATCTCGCGCGATCCTACCACTGCCCACCGCCCACCGCCCCGACATCGGTCCCGAGGGTCGAATCGGTCGATCATTAATAAAAAAAACAGAACATTATCGCCTTCAAATCACGACGTTTTGTGTAATTTTCATTAAGTGATAGTTTTGGGTCGGTATTTTTATTATAATGTTAGTTTATTTATGTCTCATGAGCCTTGCCTAAACCCTAATTCAGATTTACGAGTCAACATTAAAATAACCTATGCAGTAGAACAGCACACACTTGATTGAGGTGCAGGACAATTTTAAAAAAAAAAACTTTTAAACTGTGAAGTGTTGGCTAAGTATAGCACTACCTCGTTACTTCCCGTGTAACGACTATTAAGTTTTTTTAAGTGATTTTAGGGTGATGCGGTTGGAGACCCATCAAGAGCGACTTTTATTTACCATCTTTTACTTGCTCAACTTTCAAAAATGCTTGAGGGATTTCTTAGTCCGAAGCTTTGGATACTGGGATTAACAGCCGTGAGTATAAGTACGTGTGACATGTGTTTAGGATCAGTGGAAACACTGCTCCGAGGCTGTTTGTATACACTGGATTTTGACAAATTGCTTGCGTCAGATACCTCTAACTATAACTAGGTAAATCATGCTTTTTAATTACATAGCCAACACAATTCTATATTCTTAGTTGAATTTTGATCAAACGCTGTAAATCAGTACTGTTATTCTTAGCCGGCACAAACATAGTTTCAGTTTGGAGGTCTTTGACGATGCTCTTCGATATAGCGATTGACAGTAAATTACAATAGTTCTTCATAGTAATTAAAACAAATTATTTATCCGAATTTCAGAACCCTATTTCCAACAATTTATTGGCAATTCGGAAACATTTCAAATTAATAAAAACGAAATAACTGCGGTCAATTGCCGCTTTATTTACCATTCAGCTCGTATTGGTGTGTTATTAACAATTTATTGTATTTTATTACCTTTTACAACAATCGAAAACAGATAAAAACGTACAGATAAAGTAATTAAATAAGTTTAATTCCATTGAATGAATCATTCCGGAAGCGGCTGGTATAATAAGTTACCTACCGCTGTAAATATAAGCATACGAAAACCAAAATCATTCCTTTTTCGTTTGATTATTTACTTTACTTAATATCTATATCACAACTGTTATTCCAAAAAGGTCATCGGACTTTTGGAAGCCAGCCATTTTTCAGCGAATTCATGTCGTTGAGGCAAATAGATAGTAAAATAGATCTGGGTAACAGGTTTTACCTCGGGTAACTTGATTATTTGTTGTGCTTGTATGGATAACTGAATTGATTCTTTGTTTAACCTCTTTTTACATAGACGGGGTTGGGGTTTGAATTGAAGTTAGTTTTCCTTTTTCCAATTATTAAATTTGAAATGGAAACGTATATACATATTTAATGACTTAAATATAGAAGGACAAGTGTGAAATATTAATGAATATAAGTGCAGTTTTAGAGGCTTACCAGGATCCTACAAAGTTGCGATGGAAAAAGTGGTAGTGATAGTTTCAGCTGGAATTACAGTTTCTTTATTTATCATATTCTGTATTTACTAAGTTTCCAAGATAGGTAAAAATGTATAAAACATTTTGGTTTTCCCTAGCACGAAAACTCCGGAAATACTTGGTTGTGGTTATTCATATCTAAACCACGCTGCTTCGTAACTGTCGAATAAACGTAATATTTTATTTATATCAACGCCAGAGAGGCACAAAGTTTGCAATAAAACAACTCCACTATTGAAACTCCAACAAATCGAAGCGAGTCGTCGGCTAAATCAGCTGTCGAGCGATCTGTCATAGTGATGTTCATAATTGGTCTGTTGCGGGCTGACCATTCGTCCCTTCATAACTATTAACAAGCGGCAAGTTGGCCCCTCATCGTCCCAGACACATGTCCCAGTGTGGGGCTAAGTGCATAGCCGTGTAGTGGCGTCATACGACAGCTAGACGGATGGAGGGACGCTCTACTCCCGAAGCCCGTATCAACCACCGTTACATGGAATTATAATACGTACTTTATATTTCATTGACGCTTTTGTAAAATGCAACGATTTTCTAAATTGCATGGGATTTGGAGCTGACAAAACATTGTAGATGCTATCACAACTAATGTCTAAACGAAGAATCGGAAAGTTGGAAACAGATTTTTGGAATTAAGAATTCATTCTCACTCAAATATAAAGATTGAAAGGCCGAAAAAGTAATCATTTTAAACGGAGGCAAATATCTTCACTATCATCAGGGAATAAACTTCAGCTATACTCGTACAATACATGAGCCTCTCTGAAAAGTATCCATGACGGCATTCACCCACCAAGCCATCGACGGTCTTTCATATTTGAGGGTTTGTTCATGGTTTACCCACACTGCATCTGCTAATATAGGGTAAAGTATAATAGCAAGAGCCTTAGAGAACCAATAGGTTTACGATCCTCTGAGTACGTACCTTTAGCAACCGCGATTGTGTCGCAAGTTCTAATATTGGCGTTGTCAAAAGTGTCAAATCGCACATAAATTTATGTCATTGACAACAACAATCGTGCAATTTGCAACACAATCGTCAGTCGCAAAAGATAACTAATAAGGGTAATCTTCATTAGCTGCACAAATATGCTTTTTCATCCATACAAGTTATACCACATCCAAACGTTTCTCAGCTCGTAAATTTTGCAAACATTCATAATATTCAAAGCACAGAGATCTCGAACCGCGCTGAGATAAATGCTTGATGAGAATGTCCTTGCTTGACAGACGATTTTGTATAAATTCACCATTATTTTACTATTAATTTTCTTGTAGTTATAGCTAATATTAAGAATTTGATGCTTTGGTATTTGCTGCATTATTAATAGCAGTTTAATTTATCAATCAATTCAATAGTAGACCGTGATACAAGTAAGCAAAGTTTTAATGTATTTTAGATTTTTCTTAAATGCCAAACATAATTTTGTCTAAAATAATTAAATTACCATTTTTATAACTAATGTTTGAAATAGGTAAGTTAGATGTGAAATGGTGATGAATTTGGTAGCAATAATTTGGTATTAAACAAAAATGTAATGTCAGAACGAATTTTAAATGAATTGTGCCGATACAAGATTAATTATTTATTTTTATAATGCCTTTGGTTGTTTAATGATGTTGGGTGTGTCACCAACAAGGTGGGGCGTTACATGCATTTTTTATTGGAATAATGGAAAAGCTTATTACTCTTTTTTAGGAGAATCGATTCGCTGATATGGTCCCGGAAAATCACTTCGTTTGAATGAATTCGTAATTTGTATAAACAACGACGGTGTGTGTTGTGTTTTAGCTTTTAATATATTTCTATACTAATATCAAAATAGGTAGAGTTTGTAACTTTGATTGTTTGTTTGTTATTTGTGTTTGATTTCGCATGTTTTTTTTATTTCCATTCAGATACACCCACGGGTAAGAATAGGTTCGGAGTTGACGAGGTTATTGGAGATTCGGGTTTAAATACGATGGACAGTCCTACATCGCTGAGACATCTTATAAGTCATTATATGTGTGTTAATTGAACGCATACTATAATCTTTTACATACAACCATGATTGCCGTGTAGTATCGACTTAGAATAACACTACCCCATTTCTACTCGTGGGTGATCGTAAGAGGCGACTAAGGTTATAGGGGCTTTTTGAGTGATTTTTGGGCGAGATGGTTGGAGAACCGTCACCAAAAACATTTATTATAACCATCTTTTCCTCAATCAATTTCCAAAAGTGGCTGAGGAATTTCTCATTCCAAGCTCTGGGTACCCCGTCAAGGGATTTACAGCCGTGAGTATATGTGTGTATGTATGCATACAACCATGATATTTCTTTAACATACATACATATACTCACGGCTATAAATCCCTAGAAGGGGTAGCCAGAGCTAAGGAATTAGAAATTCCTCAGCCACTTTTGGAAATGTGAGTGGGGAAAAAATGGTAAAACAAAGGTTGTTTGTGATGGGTCTCCAACCGCATCGCCCAAAATCCCTTAAAAGCCCCAATACCATTAGTCGCCTCTTATGTACATCCACCGGAAGAAATGGGGTAGTGCTATTCTAAGCCGACACTACACAGCAAAATATTATATAACACAATGATATTTCTTTAACTCATGTTTTATATATATCTTGGTTTTATGTCACGAAAAAGATAAAACGGAATAAAAATAATCTTAGTACAAAAATAAAGAAAAACAGTGTCTTAGGTTTTTGTTACAATACTTGCCGCTTGCCGAAGTTGAAAAGACCATCCGAAACTGCTTAACGCCTATTCTTTTTTATACTGCAAACATTTGTCAGCGTAAAAACTTAGTTCGTAACAAGTTTTTTGTAAATCATGAGATTCAGTAATCCTAAAATAACAATTAACTAATATAATTAATTATACATAAACTATACTAATAATGTAAATTGGAGTGTTTGTTAGTCATGTTAAATAACCACTTTTTGCCACAAGCAATACACTATTAAGTGGTACCCATACAGGTAGTGAGACCCATCACCAACAACTTTTATTTTTTACCATCTTTTCCCCGCTCACATTTCCAAAAGTGGCTGAGGTATTTCTAATTCCTTAGCTCTGGCTACCCCTTTTAGTTTAGTATATGTATGTATGTATGTAAATGTGAATTATCTATACTTATAATAAATCTATAGAGAGGTCAATTCTGTACATGAAATATATTTTCAAAATAACCATCAGATGGTGATTAGGGATCGATACTGATGCCAAAAAAGCAATCAGTAAAATTTTTGTCTGTCTGTCTGTCTGTCTGTCTGTCTGTCTGTCTGTCGGTTTGTATGTTCCTTATGGAAACAAAAACTACTCGACGGATTTTAACGAAACTTGGTACAATTATTTTTCATACACCTGCGCAGGTTTTTGTATACTTTTCAGCAGAGTAGTAAAGGGGAATTTTGGGAAATTTTGGGAAAACGGGAGAAGTTGCTCCATTTTTTAAGCTTCCGTCGCGTGTGCAGCTTCAATGGTTAAACTTACATAGAAATCATGTGTTACGGAAATATTCTTCATAAAATTATCTAAAAAAAAATCCTCAACAGTTTATGTCTATCTTTTACGGTTGACTCACAATAACACGTGTAATTCCTGATAGCTTAGCAGTTCGGATCATTCTGATTATATTTGTTTACTCTTACGTTTGTAAACCTCTCACTCATCCCAAATTTGAAAAAGGTAACATTATTACCTATTTAATAAAAAAAGAATCATAGAAATCGGTAGACAAACACCGAAATTATACATAAAATAAGCCATCGCGCCCGTGATCAAAACCAAATCTTTACTAATTTACATATAACATACTAGATGGCGCCAGTAGTTGCATCCTACATCACGTAATGATTTATTTTTTAGATTGTTATAAATACTTCATAGCGTTTTATTCCAAAATTTGCTATTCAACGGAAATACTGAACCGTTCATCAAAGCGCATTTAAAATCATCAAACTACACTGTTTGGGGAGTGCTATAAATTTAATAAATAGAAAACATTGCGCTGAATTTCACAATGCTTGAGCAGTGCACTGCAGAAACAAACCTCAGATATTTAAAAAAACAACGCTACCCGTGCGAAGCTGGGACGATCCACTAGTCAGAAATAAAATTTTAAGACTTTTTCGATAGTACACTAGTTATTGATGTTGAGCCAAAAAATCTGATAAGTAGACCACAGCGTAAATTCACTTACATTTTTCTTCCGCGTGATTCTGGAGCAAAAGAGTGTAGGTAAGTATGTAAAGTGATCAGTCACCATAGTGTCATAAGTTGGCATATTGACGGGTCTATCGTGGGAGTGGCACTGCACACGCGTTCGGCAAACATCTAACACCCTCGGTGAGCAAACGCGTGCTAAAACTCGATAAAGTCCCCGATCCGTGTTTAATCATACAATATTAAAGGCCCAATTTCGCAAAACATATGCATTATCGAATATACGAGGCAATACTGTTGTTTTATGGAAAAAAAATCAAGATTTTTAATATTTTGAAGGTTCAAACGTTGACGGCGTATATCCCTGAAAGGGTAGCAGTACTTCTAAATATCACGTGAAATAGTTGACACATGGTTTTCAGATTAGCCGCGCTTGGACAGTGTAATCACGAGAAAGAGCCAGGCCTATCGCATTTTGAATTAATAAACTTTGACGTGACCAAGTACAATTTAACCATGTGGGTTCCCTTAAGATATTTTTCTTACCGTTAACAACCATTGTAAATGAAACACACGTTTTACTTGAAAAATACACATTGATGCAACCCAACACGAGAATTTAATCTACGCGTTTCTGCATAATAAGAGGTTGTTGTTTCCCTTGAGATATCACAGTTTTTTTTATCTTATAAATATATTAAAATCTTTATATATATTAAAATCCAAAAAGAAAGAGAACTGATGTAGACAGCTCGAAATTACGATGTCACAAGACATTTATTACTTTATATGGTCCAAATCAATTTCTATACTAAATGGCCTTGGTTAACACTCTTCAGGTAGCTTTTAATTAAACCGTCAATGTTGCTACGTCATAGTATAATAAGATTAACTTTTATGTAAAATCTTCTGATAAGTGACAATGAATAACACGGGTAAAATAATTTAATCAATCAGTTAACTACAGTCATGGGTTATGTTTGACTGATGAAAATCTGGCGAGGTGAAATGATTGGTTATCCATCAGTCACATTCACGGTACTGTAATCGCAATAGAACGATGTAAAAATTACCAAAGACTACTAAGAAAATTATGCTAAGGACCAACTCATTGATACAATGCGTACGAGGTTGAGAACAATTAAAGGGCCCATATAGAATGAACGGATTTTTGTTTTAAAAGCTTGTGGCAGTCGCCCTGAGCAACCCAAATCAAATCAAATCAAAATGACCGATAAGCTGACACGATGCGAATTGAAACTAGCATCATTTAAGCCAACGGCAGTCAAAAGCGAAGCAATAGCAATGTTAAAAAGTTTTTACTTGAATGATTGAGAGGATGTTTGTAAATAAATTAGAGAAAGATATCTATAAAGCCAATGTGGGAGGTGAAGTTAGTAGCGGCCTACCTCGGCGGACTCATTAGGACCAAATAGAGAATGAACTCATAAAGCAGATGTCAGAAGTATGAAGAATAAAACAGCATGTATGAAAATATTGATGGATGTGAACGACCAAAAGAGGTTTGCCAGGATCTTACAAAGTGGCGATCGATAGTCTCTGCCTACCCCAATGAGAACTAATGCCATGATTATATGCATGTATGTGTGTATTTTTTATAGAAAGCATAGTATTAGAATGCATACTACTTTAATTTACATTATACTATTCCAAAATTATTTTCCACTTGATACTGTGTACAACACTCGCAAAGCATTTGAGATCCAAATAAATTATTTTTAATTAACATTTAAATACTTATTTTAATATGCTTTTTCGTTTTATGTATATACATTTTAGGTTTAATGCAAATAAGATATAAAGGTATTATTATATTGACAAACTAATGATTAAGACCAAATACAGTGACCGTGTACAGTGTTTATGTCTTAATATCTCATATATTAAATAATATATTACTTGCAGTATGAAAAGAAATACAATGGACTTTTCTTTAACAATTCATTTATGAACGACACGTAGCAATAATTCCCATTTCAGACCTTCTGACTGATGTTGGGTATTTTAGGTATATTTTATTTTACATCGATCGCGATAGCAATTTCAGTTGCAATCGGCTCGATAGAGAACTGTCAAAGTGTCAATTACTTATTTTGTGAAGAGTACAGAGGTCTGTTATATGTCTTAGGGTTTTAGTCGTTGTCAGGTGGCAATTTCAAAATCGGTTTGTGTTCTGTAATTATTTTGAGAAATGTATTCAAATAGCCAATGTACGAATGACGATTGACAGATTCTATCAATATGTATTTGGTACATTGGACAATCTATACTTATAATAAATCTGTAGAGAGGTCAATTCTGTACATGAAATATATTTTCAAAATAACCATCAGGTGGTGATTAGGGATCGATACTGATGCCAAAAATGCAATCAGTAAAATTTTTGTCTGTCTGTCTTTCTGTCTGTCTGTCTGTCTGTCTGTCTGTCTGTCTGTCGGTTTGTATGTTCCTTATGGAAACAAAAACTACTCGACGGATTTTAACGAAACTTGGTACAATTATTCTTCATACACTTGCGCAGGTTTTTGTATACTTTCCAGCTGAGTAGTAAAGGGGAATTTTGGGAAATTTTGGGAAAACGGGAGAAGTTACTCCATTTTTTAAGCTTCCGTCGCGTGTGCTGCCTCAATGGTTAAGCCTACATAGAAATCATGTGTGACGGAAATATTCTTCATAAAATTATTTAAAAAAAAATCTTTAGCAGTTTATGTCTATCTTTTACGGTTGACTCACAATAACACGTGTAATTCCTGAAAGCTTAGCAGTTCGGATCATTCTGATTATATTTGTTTACTCTTACGTTTGTAAACGTCTTACTCATCCAAATTTAAAAAAGGTAACATTATTACCTATTCAATAAAAAAAGAATCATAGAAATCGGTAGACAAACACCGAAATTATACATAAAATAAGCCATCGCGCCCGTGATCAAAACCAAATCTTTACTAATTTACATATAACATACTAGATGGCGCCAGTAGTTGCATCATACATCACGTAATGATTTATTTTTTAGACTGTTATAAATACTTCATAGCGTTTTATTTCAAAATTTGCTATTAAACGGAAATACTGAACCGTTCATCAAAGCGCATTTAAAATCACCAAACTACACTGTTTTGGGAGTGCTAAAAAATTTAATAAATTGAAAACATTGCGCTGAATTTTACTATGCTTGAGCAGTGACTGAAGAAAGAAACCACAGATATTTAAAAAAACAACGCTACCCGTGCGAAGCTGGGACGATCCACTAGTACTCAATAATATTAAGAAGTGAGACTTTAAAAAACTTTAGATGTCCAAAATACAAATGGAAGCATTCTGTTAGCTTTTAGCTCTAATCCACAATTTGGAATAAAAATAAACTCCTAGGTCAGGAAAAAAGACAGTTATTTCTGGCGTTTTTTATTTTTAATATGTTGCATTTTTACTTTCATCTATCTTTATGCTATATTATTTAGTTTGTACTATAAATGATAAAATTAAATTTTATTAAATAATATTATTAAAGTCATATGTGTAGTTAATTTATCATGGTTGCTAACGGTGAGGGAAAACATCGTGAGGAAACCCACATGGCTGAGTTATACTTAGTCATGTGACAGTGTATTCGTACAAAACGGCGATAGGCCTGCCCCCTATCACGTGAGTACACTGTCTAAGCAAAACGTGGGTACCTTCTCTGGAAACTAGATGGCGCTTGCCATGTGAGTTCAGGAGTATTGGTACCTCTGCCAACCCCTTCGGGGATAAACGGCGTGAACGTTTATGTTACGTTTATGTTATGTTAAATTTTATTACTCCGACGCTGTTTTGATCTAAAACAGAAAAATATCTTCTAAAAATAAATTTAGTCATTTATATACATGTATTTATAGTTAGTATTTGCAATACATTTATTGTATTTCGATACTTGTCTTACTCAAATCGATAAGAGTGATGTCTGTATTATTATTACGATGGTACACCGCACTCAGCAAAACAGTGATATTACCACTGTTATGCTGAGTGCGGTATGGAGCCAGAAACTTTTCGTGGTTGCAGTGGAGTAAAATATTTAATATTGTAAATCAGAAATTATAACCAAGTACCTTTATAAAAAGGTGGGTATTAGTTCGTGATTTTAAAGTTATCTGAGATAGGTGTTGTAGTGCAAAAAATTGTAATAAAACATCTTTCCTCTTTCTTTAAAAAAATGTATAAGTTGATTTACATGATCAGTAAAATTTTAATCCATAACAATATTAGGATCCAACTTCTGGAAAATTCCTCCTTTATTACAACTGGTTAAGTCTGGTTATGTAGCTAACGGTACATTGATATTATTTCTCAAAGTTCTAAAATTAGTACGAGCACGAGCAAGGCCGATGATAGTATGATACAAGATTCAGCAGTCAAAAGATGAGATTTAGTTTTCACCAACGAATTAGCGGCGTACATGCAATGGTATAACCAAGAGCCAATCTTGCATCAAAGACCGAAACAAATAGCTATAAAAAGCTGCCATTCGGCATTAATGGAAATCGATCGAATATCATTATGCCTATTAAATTATGTACATACATATAATACATATACTCACGACTATAATACCCTAAAAGGCTTGACTACCCAGAGCTTCAGAATAAGAAAAATCTTCAGCTACTTTTGGAAGTTAAGTGGTGAAAACGTTGTAAAATAAATATTTTTGGTGATGGGGTGATAGGTCTCCAACCGCTTCGGCCAAAAATCTCTTAAAAAGCCCTGATACCTTAGTCGACTCTAACGATCATCCATAGATAGAAATGGGGTAATGCTATTCTAATCCGACACTACACAGCAAATTATTACAATGAATTATATCATTGCATGAATCATTTAAATGTTGAAGCGAAATGTATGCCTTTATGTTCAGTAGCCATTTTGAAAAAACCTTCTTCTTTTTAAGACATATTTGATTGCGAATCCGCTACGCTATAAAGTACAAACTTATTTAAAACTCCAAGCACACAGCAAAAACAGAACAGGCGTTTATTTTAATTAAATGTAATGCAACTGCCAAGAGATCAAGTTGCGTATTTCATATATTTTAAAGCAGTAAAAAGAGTTCGGTATTGGTACATACTTAAGGTATTAAGCTATTTAAATTGAAAACGCATTTATGCATTTTTTTAGGTTACGCTTCTTACAATTTGAATGTTTTTGCTAATGAAAACCTCATGTGAGGAATATTACTAATAAATAAAATAATCAATAAACAAACGAAGAATAGAAGAATTTTGCAGTGTAGCTCAATTGGCAGAGCGACGGGGGCGTATACCCGAAGGTCGCGGGTTCGATCCTCGCCGGTATCGAAATGTTTCTTTCCTTTATTTATTCTTTTTTTATTACTTACCTTATAACCTATTTGTCATTTGCTGCTCTTGTTCCTACGTTAACGTTATGCAGCGAATGTTGGGTGTGGCAGAAGAAACATGAAAGTAGAGTAATAGCAGTAGAAATGAGGTCCCTCAGACAAGTTTGTGATGTTAGAAGGTTGTTGAAATAGCGTGATTTGTAAAAGGTGATATTGTAAAAAAGATATGAATAGGAAGTTAAGTTAAGTTAAGATGGTTTGGGCACAAAGAGTGGATGGATGATAGTTAATTGGTAAAAAAAATATATAGAGCTAATAGGGATGGAAATGTTAGTAGAGGACTACCTGTGAGGACACCTTTGGACGAAATAGTGAGTGTGCGCGAAAAGGCAGGCATCCAAAGTATGAAGAATATAACTTACTTACTTATACTCACGCCTATTATTCCCATTGGGGTAGGCAGAGACTATCGATCGCCACTTAGTTCCATCTTGACAAACCTCTCTTGCTTCCCTTAGATTAATTATTCTTCTTATATATGGTCTTTTATTCTTCTCACTTCGGACCCTCGCCATTATAAGAACGTTTTCTATCTGGTCTAGAAACGTTTTACGAGGCCGTCCTCTACTACCGATCCCATCCACATTGGCTCTATATATCTCTTTCGCAACTTTATTTTCATCCATCTTCTCTATGTGACCAAATCACCTCAACATTCCTTTTTCTATCTTGCATTCTACGTCATCTTTCAAACCTACTCGTTCACAAATCACACTATTTCTCACTCTATCACACAACCTAACATTACGTATTCTTCTGAGGGATCTCATTTCCACTGCATTAACTCTGCTTTCATGCTTCTTCTGCAATATCCAACATTCACTACCATACATCAGCGTGGGAAGCATTATGCACAGCAATTCGAGCCTTTTCTGACAACGACTGGCTCGACATCGGATTGTTCATGGCTCCATTCATTTCCCTTTTTAACTCTCCTTTCAATACCTTTCTCACATGAAGAATATGAGAGCATTTATTAGAAGATTGATGGATGTAAACGGTACTAGAGAGGTTCGACAGGATCCTACAAAGTAGTGATTAGTAGTCTCTACCTACCCCAATGGGAATTAATGGCGTTAATATATGTATGCAAGTATGTATAACCTATTAGTCATAAAAACCATATATTGCGATTTACCGATGCGTTAGATGCAAAGCATACAAGCTCTTTTATTCTTCAAAGATAAAAGGTAGTTAGTCTAAAATAAAAATAAGAAAACGAAGTCAAATTACGTGAGAAAGAATATCGTCCCTTTGAGACATGAGACACGCTGGCAGTTTGAATGCATAAATTTGGCGCTCTACCCTTTGCCGTTTTATATTAAAAAGTCTGTCCGTAAGACGACTTTAAAATGGTGAACGAGTTGTCAGGGCAATTAGAAACAGACTACAACATATTAAAAGTTACCCTACAATGCGTGTTGGTGACATTACAGTGTGATTCGTAACGCGTCGGTGTGCTTCGCCCATTATTTATAATTATGGGTATGTTGTGAAATTGACATCACAACAGTATTAGTAGGGAATGTTTTGGGTTTTTGTAACTTAAAATGGCGCGCTTTGAAGAATTGTTTAGTTATTGATGTTTGGTTAATGGTAATGGAATTATTAATCTTTTCTTTAAGGATTTTTTTTTATATTAAAAAATATATGTCAATTGGTTAAAAACCGCATTGCCGACTTTTTAACATGCAGCCCTTACTGTCTTATTCTTCCCGTAAGACGATACGCTGACCCCTACATGACTACACTATGCAGAAAACATTCTCGAAATTTCCACAGAGTTTTCTAAAAACTAAACATTAATGCCTACATTTTTTCAACCCTGTCCATGACTTACATACAATGCAATTCAAAAAGTCTATTATTACCCAAAACTTAAAACTAAACTTTTATCGTATACATTTTAAAATAAAACATTCAAGTAATACAGTGATCAAATATTCTCAACAAAGATTGGCAAAATCAACATAGAAATTCAAAGACGCTGTAAAATATTACCCTAACGAGACCCTATCGTTTGTTTAAAAAGTCTATTAATTATAAAAATGGGTCATGAAACGTACAACCGGCTCTCACAATAGACTTATAGGTAACCAAGGCATAATTTAATGAAAAGGGGAGGGCGCCGAGCTTCATTAGTAGCGTGGCGCCAAAGCAACACTCGTAAAAATGAAAAAGGGAGAAAAAGGGATTTTACAAAGCTGAGTCCAATTTGGATTCAATGGGCCACGAACTGGTTACGCTAAACGCAGGGAGGGCTTAAAGATCTTGGCAATAAACCCCAAGTGGTTCCTTATTTAAATAAGTATATAAGTCGGTTGAATTTATACGCGTGTTTACAGTATACAAAAATATTCAGCGGAAGTACAGTTGGCAGCGAGATTTCAACGTTTACGAACAAAATGTGTTTGGGATAATTGTTAGTGCTTTTTGTGTTTTATTACATTTCCTTTTTTGCCTTGTCTGTGTGAATACAAAAAATCAGAAAACAGGAAAACATTAGATTTAATGAAAATAGAGTATATCTGAAATACTAATGTTGTGATGTCAATTTCATAACAAACCCATAATTTATAGTATATTTGCTTCGCAATGCTTTCTCTCATATTAACAATTTTAATATAAAAGTTTGTTATATACGAGCAAATTATGGATTAACAGATATTTTACCTTTCAAGTTTTAAAACCTATTTTGTGGTTATCTGCAAATATTTCAACCTGAACCTGAGTTACCATTAAATCATTCTTATACTAAGTCAGTAAGTCAAAGTTAATATATAATAGTGTTGCCGATAGAATTAAAAAACCATATCTATTAAAACAAAAACAAACAATACGTATTTGTTTCCCAACTTATTTCAATCTAAGCACGAAATCCAATCTTCAAAGTGACAGCCCTTGAGGCTTCATTACACGGCGGCCTCATATTTAATGTGCATAAGAATATGAAAGGCACTTCTGTCTATGATAAGGAAAAGGGGATGATTCTGGTACACATGTCCGCCCCTTGAAGACATTTCACCCCCAACCTACCCCCCAACACGTGTTGCAAGATCCGAACCTCTCACACGCTTCACGCTACCAGGAGATTTTGTTCCCGCCAAATTTACATGATGTGAAGGAGATATTCTTTAGTTCAGCGTTTGTGTTTCAGAACTTTATTACGTTGCTTTTATATAGAACGCTGGTTTTTGGTTATTTTAGAGTAGATAGATTTGGATTTGCTTGTGATTGTTAAAATGCGCACTATATTTTTAAAGTCTTAGTCAAAATAAAATGATAATATATAATGCGCGTTTAAATATGATTTGGGAGGAGGACTTTAAATTTGTATTGTAGAACGAAATATTCTGTAACTAAAACTCACAAATTCTTTATAATTTAATGATTTTGAACTTAAGTGTTAATACTAACGATAATTTCAAAAAAAGCAAGTTAATCATTAAAATAATTCTTTAATATTTTCTACAGGCTAACTGTTTTCTTCATGTTGTTTAAAAAAATAAGATACAACAAAGATTAAGATAAGTATAAATAATCGTTCCAATACATGCATTATTGTTTTCATCAAACTCAAAACTAATTATCATACTGCATATTGTCTCGAAGACAATTCACTCACCCATTCCAGGTTCTGAGGTAAACAATCTCTTGCACCCTCTTGCTTATATTAGAGCACCCTTGACAAATAATTCTCGTACAGCCTGCCTTATGTTATGTCTTTTCTCGAGTCCTGCTCTGAAGTTCTATTGCAAACACAAGTGTTTATATTATCGTACAAAGTTTAGGTGCTCCCTTTTCAAGAAACCACCCTATAAGGGACGATATTATTAGTAAAAGGACACAGTCCCCTTCGCTTTACCTACGTGGAGTGCATATAAGAGAAACATTGATTTCATCCGAACATCACCCCTTTGTTATCAGGCAGTTGAACGTTGGAAATGTATTTATTTAGGTCGGCTACATAAAAATTAATTTTTATTAATGTTAACATTTTATGTTAATTATATTATATGAATACACTTGATATGTTTTAGGATGGAGAGCAAAATACGCCTCAATATTTAAGAGTAATTAATAAAGAGAGTATTGCATGTGGTGATTTCATCAAAAGGATAGGATTAAAACTGGTCGAACGTGGTATAGTTTTTTTTTTTGAATTCTAATTGGTAACCGGGTTGAAGTTTTTCAAATATACAAAGGCAATTGCACACATTCACATTTTTAATATCAGGTAAATTCACAAACATTCATAATAGCATGACCAAGGAACATTGTAATAATTCACTCATAAATTCTTAATCCTAAATGACATAAATATTCAGTCCTCAAATCACATTAAGTTCTATGAATCGCGAAATCTTATTAACAAATCAATCTTCGTCACAATAAAAGGCGCGCCCACTATACATCCGGTTGGAGCAGCGATATCCTTAGAAATTACCTAGTTCGAACTTTGTTTGTCAATGGGGTAATCCGTAAATACAGAACTGTTAAAATCCTCTCTTTGACGGCGTTTGTCCAGGTTTGCTCAGGTGTATACTCTAATAATAACCGATGAGGCATCGTGCCCCTTCATGTCATTTTGTGTTCGTATCTATAATGAGCTTGGATGACAGCGGTGACAGTGACGGCTCGGGTTTCGATGCTAAACATCTCATAGCACGTAGTTCTCAGATGCGTACTTGAAGCGGCACCTATGCATGGGTTTTGATGCGCGAACGATTTGTTATAAAAGCTATTATCTAGATTTAATTTTTCAGGTATAATTTTACTTATGAACCTTTATTTAAAGTTTATATGCTATATTATGAGCAAATAAGTATGATATATATAATTACGAGAAAGGCTAAGTAATTTCTTTAGCTTATCATGCAGGTGAAATTTTAACTAAAATTAAACTCACCAAATAATTTTCGTGGAATTCTTCAGTTTCTGGGTAAGTTGGAAAACTTTTTGGGAGTTCTTTACAATCTATTGGCCTAGACCTCGTTTTTAAAACATACCCTTTTTATATTTTAAATTGATAAAAGACATCAAACTAAACAACTTTGCCTATGGAATGCTTATCTAAAATATTTTAATTTTCAAAATAATTAATTATTAAAAAGTATCGTACCTAGATCAAACTGAGAAAGTATAGTGAGGTTCTTCGCCTCAGCTGAAATAAAAAAAAACATCTTGTGATTTGACCATATGTTTTTTATTTTTAAACTTACCCCATTTTTTGGAAGGGATTCTTGTGATATGCATCGTCATTACTAAAATTATGTATAATGTAAAAAATAATTTAATAAATGAAATGTGAAATGTTTGTCTTACTTATATATAACTATGTAGATATAAATGAGGATTTTTTAAATCATTTTTAAAATTTTTGAGATCTATGTTAATGACTTTGGAAAAGGAATAACCAGTGCTTCAGAGTTTGAAATTCCATAGCAACTTTCTAAGTAGAGTAAGTAACTGAAATTTAGCGCTTTGCAAAAATAACATATCAATATTTAAAATATTTCAACACATTTAAAACACATAGGAGCATTACCTCGTTAAGAGTTGCTAAGCTTACAATAAATTTTCCCACAACATTATGAGGCAAACATTTCATAACGGCCTAGAATGAAACCCCTGGTTAGACTAAGTCAACAACCGTCGAAAAAAAGTTCAGTGTGCTCGCACTGCTTTGTCCTTTCATTCATATTTAATCTCCGGTTTCTCTACAAAAAAACAACGATTTCACGGTACAGCATTAACGCATGTAGGCATAACAGAGAGCATGCCAACCCAAAGTAAACACAAGGCCATATATTAAAATGTTGTCAATCCTATTTACAGACATTCTGTTCTATGTTTATCTTATAAATCTATTGTGTGTTTGGCGGTCAAAATTATGGGATTTTTGTGTCAATATTGACTGAAGTTGGTTTTGTGAGTCGTTGCATTTAACACGTTTAACCGCGGCAAGGCAAGAGAATAATGACGGTTTACTAAAACTGATACTAGGTGGCGCTACGTAGTACAATGGGTTGGCTAAAACATTTAGTTCGAAACTCTTTACTCAATAAATAGTTATAGAAGTTACGTATTATTCCAAATTTGATTTAAGGCTTATGTTTATAACTCACAAAAATATAATTTACATTTTATGAACAGCTACTAATTACTAATCCGGCTCTCTACGACTAATCCGGGATCACTTTTTAATACTCAAAATTTGGGATTAAACTCAAAACGTCATTTACACAATCGAGTATTTCTTTTCTAAAGCAATACAATCATTAAGCAGTATTTGGGTAAATTTATTTTCGTTTAAGCTTAATCGTTAGTTGTTCATTATTGTCATGACAATGGGAGGCGGTGCGCAGTTAGCATTAGAGAGCTGCTTCTTTCGCTAATGACATTTCAACGTTTCTTTCAGACATAAGACCGAGCATTTTTGTTAAATAATACTTTTCGATTTTTGAATCGCTTTAAACGATTGAATAAAGAAAGGAGTGTTATTAAAATCTTCTATATATTAAATCTACGAAACGGTTTACTTATCATTTGTTTTAATGACATGAAAAAATATACATAATATACTTACGGCTGTAAATCCTAAAGAACGGTAGCCAGAATTCGAAATCAGAAGATTTTCAGCCACTTTTAATAGATGATTGGTTGTGGTTCTCCCTCCACATGACCCAAAAAGTTGTAAGGACATTGACGCTAGAAGTGCTATGTTAAACTGACACTACAAAACAAATTATTTGACGATTTAATTTTCAAAACAAATACCAATTATTTTTATAATATTTTTTTATATAGATAGGGCAGCAACATTTTAAAACTCAAAACTATAGGGTGTACAAGTTTAACGATAAAAATATATTCCCTAAAGTCCCTAAACTATATCCCCTGAAACATCTAAATTTTAGGTACCTGTGAATTCGGCGTATAGTTAACTCTGATAGCTGCCGACACCAGCCCTCGGAAACAGACACATCTAATTATCAATTAATTCGTTGGATATATTGGATACAAAACCATCTATATTGGTTACTTTCTGTTGCCTTTTCATTGAAAAATAATTAATTGGATTTGGCTTGTCTGATTTCTATTCTTTAACAATATCTATAGAGTAGTTTACTAAATAATTTCACTATTTCTATAACTTAAACGGATATCATCAAGTTTTAAGTTCTGTGTTTAATTCTTGTTTATTAAATTATTTTTCTAGCATGTGGTATAAGCTGTTTGGGTCTGTTTTTAATATTTTTATGTTTTTAACCGACTTCAAAAAAAAGAGTGTTCTCAATTCGACCGGTATATTTTTTTTTTTTTTTTTTATGTATGTTCGCCGATTACTTCGCCATTTATGAACCGATTTTTAACCGACTTCAAAAAAAGGAGTGTTCTCAATTCGACCGGTATATTTTTTTTTTTTGATTATTATTTTTTTATTCGAAAGAAGATACTCCCGGATTGGTACCATGATGAGGATATCAGGGTCTGATGATGGGATCCTGGAGAAATCGAGGGGAACCCTCAAATTTTATAGGCAAATGTACCGCGTTTTACATATTTTCTGAACTTATATTGGCATTTGCTTCTGAAAATCATATTGTTATGTTGCTGAGCTGATGCTAGAAGGTGTGGATCCTCAATCACTAGGTATTAGGAAACAGTTCTTTCCACATTCTATATAGATTTATACTCCTCTTCGTAGCTTTTATGAAGAGAAGTACAGGTTCACTAAACATTTCTTTTGTTATGTTATTGTTACCGAGAAAGTACCATGAGACCAGGATCTGATGATGGCATTCCAGGAAATCGAGGGGACTGTCGAAACTCACAATTATGTGGCAGTGTATTTGTTCAAAACGCCGATAGGCCTGCCCTGTATAACGTGAGAACACTGCCTAATAAATCGTGGGTACTCTGAACAACAGGTGACAATGTCACGTGATATTCAGAAGTATTACTACCTCTGCTAACCACTTCAGGGATATTCGGCGTGAGCGTTTGAGTCTTTCTTGAGATGTAGAATTGAAGACCATCGCCTTTCGAAGGATTTTAAGAACAATGTAAGGTTACATATGGTTGAGCCTATTTAATATCGTACTATAATAGAAATACCGGAAATACGAAGAATAATACAGTAATTGTCGCTTCCTCATCCGAGAGGCATCTTTGCCAGGTCTACCCATCTCTAAAACTCGTAAAATAAAATAATTTTTAACAAAAAGAAAACCGACTTCATAGAAAAACAACCGAAAATAAACAATCTAGTACTAAAAAGTACGAAATAAGTTTTTTAATTGAATATGAGTACTGTGATTAATACCTTAGCAATTTCTTTATTCCACACGCGTCAGTTCAACCTACCTAAATATTACAATTCTCTTAAATTAATTTTTGAGTCGGTGCCAGACAAACAAAAGTAAATTCACCCTGCTATCTATCTCTGATTATTACAATCTAAAAAATATTATATCGTACAAAAATCAATTTACCCTACAACTACAAGGTACCCTACATTTTACATGTATATGAAGTGCGAAATACACACTTCTTATTATCAATAATCATCGAGGCTGGCACCGGCTCACAAATTAATTTAAGAGAATTGTAATATTTAGGTAGGTTGAACTGACGCGTGTGGAATAAAGAAATTGCTAAGGTATTAATCACAGTACTCATATTCAATTAAAAAACTTATTTCGTACTTTTTAGTACTAGATTGTTTATTTTCGGTTGTTTTTCTATGAAGTCGGTTTTCTTTTTGTTAATGTTATGTAAAGTTTTATTTTTCATTCTTTTCTTTTAATTTTCAATTAATTATAATGTTTATAAGTGTATACAAACATGACTGCGTGAGTCGGCTTAGAATACGTTGATATATACATGCATATACTCACGCCATTAGCTCCCATTATGGGAGGCAGAGACGATTGTCACTTTGAACGATCCTAGCAAACCTCTTGAGTATGATTAATATTCATTAATATTTTTAAATATCTCTGTTATTCTTAGTATACCTTTGGGATAGTGGTAATCTATTTTTTCGCGGGCGTTTTGTAACTGGCGACTCAGGTATTTCAAACTTTTCAGCAATTATTCGGTGAAGACACAGCCATTTCCTGTTTGACAATATAATCTTGACTAATTTTTTAAAGAAGGCTTGAGATTTGTAAATGCTGAGGCACTGCCTACCTCTTCTATTTTATATTTGTGAAAATCTAGTAGGAAGGATGTCAAAATATCATATTTAACGTGTGAGAGCTCTAGCCCTCTGTTATATTTTATTAATGATTTATTCTTTTTAGATTTTGGTTTGAATCATATATATTCAAGGCTGTAAATTTCTAGCAGGGGACGAAACAGAAAATTCACTTTTGGAAGTTGATTAGGGAAAGTATTGCATATCAAAGGTTGTTGGTAATGGGTCACCAACTGCATCGTCTAAAAATCACTGTAAAAATCCCCACCCAAGAAACACGTCGAAGCCGCATATCAGCCAAATCAAGGCATTGCTGTATCCTTTAAGCATTTTGAACTGGTTGTGTAAAAGGCATATATACGGCTATACGGCTACTATACGGCTTATTTGGGCACAAATTTTACGGCTTTAGAACGTACATTGGCATTTGCGTGAGTTAATTACGGCTAACGGCCGTAAAAAAACATTATATTGGACAATGAAAGGGCGAATGGCCGTAAAAGAGCATTTTTTGCTTGAAACAACATGCCAAAGGCCGCAAAAAAGCACTGCTGTTGTCAAAATACGGGCCAACGGCATTAAAAAAGACTCATAATGGTCATTCAAAGGGCCAATAGCATTGTATCTGTCAAATATACGGCCAACGGCATGAAACTATTTTTACAGTGTCATTGCAAAATTATCTCTAACACCACGGCAAAGGTGATATTAACAATTAAACGTGATTCATTTATGTCAATGGATGAACGACGATGGCAGTGAGAGTGAAGTGACTTGACAACCATATTTATTTTATAAAAATATAAATCATAAAGTGTTAGTATTAGTTCAACTATAATTCTGTGCTTAAATTACTGCGCTTTGATTTTTACTGTGAATGTCAATATAGTTTCCATTTAAAATTTTCACGCGCCTTCGATTTATTGTAGTTTTTGAGGAAATAATGTGTGAAATGATAAAATAATTGTACATTCCGAGCATAATTTGAGTTTTGTTTGCTTATTATTAGTAGTTATAGTTGTTTGAGGAGTTTAAATTTAAGTGCCAGCATAACCCAAAGGATTATTTCTCTTAGAGGAAATAGATTAGAATTTTGATCTTTATGCATAATAAAATATTAACGAAATGGTGCCACCATTTTTACAATTTGGAGATCCTTGAAGTTGAAAAAAAACCCTCGCTTTCCGAATAATATGTGATATGTGAATATTATAAAGGTATTAAAAATATATATGATTTATATGTTGTTGATTTCCTTTTTTTAATACTATATTTCTGTTAAAAAAATTAGTAATTTGAATACCTATTTAGTAAGAATTTATTTATTTGATAAAACTCAAGCTTAATAATGGGTGGACTATAGTCTAATGGAACGACAACAAACAAATTTGGGTCAGATTTAAAAAAAACATGATAGGTAACATCGTACAGAACCCTCTTCACGCGAGTTCAACTCGCACTTGTCTCCTTTTTTTAGAAATAATAAGATAACCTCAAATATTTTCCTTCTCATGGCTGCCTAATGGTTGACAAATGCATCAAAATGGATGCAAATACGGCTTGAGGCCTTAAAATAAGCCAAGTATATCTGGTTGATTTGCTGTTAGCCGTTCAAACAACACACAGTTGACCTTTGAAATGCTAGCCGTAAATTGGCATCCTGTCGTGCTAATGTACGGCTTTAGGCATTTATTATGTATATCTTCATGAGTTGACGCGGCTTTTGGCATGATTGTATGACAGATTAATGCCACTATACGGCCAATGGCACTTGAATCCACTAAGAGCCGCAAAACTGGATTGAATTATTCCAATATCTGACCGCTATGCGGCTTTAGAGCGTTAGAATGATTTTGGAGTGCCAATATAAAGCCTTAAGACGTGTGGCAAACTTAAATACGAGCTTTTACGGGCTTTAAGCTCTGCATAGGTATAGAAAAAGATAGTTAGAGGGCTTTTCGTGTTACTTGGGCAATACCCTAAGTTGCCTCTTACGAACCACCATAAGAATATATGGGGTAGTGCTATTTGAAGCCGACACTACATAAACTTTGTATTTGTATGATTTACTTGATTTTATAGGAGCAATAACCACACATCTAATCGTTTCGATACATTTTTAATTCCAGCAGCTAACTCCTCGTATTAAGAGTTATGAGTTTGTGCCAGACGACAGGATGGAGGAAGGACGGACAGACATACAGACTAAATCGAGGTCACACTAATAGGGTACCGTTTATTTTTAATGATACGGGACCTTTAAATTTATAGGTATGGAGTACGTTATGAGATTCAGTGATAAATGTCATGAATTTAAACAAGAAATTAAATAAATAAAAATACGTTCATTCTATGGCGATCAATTTAGTATCTACTAAAATATGAAGAAATACTTAATAAAATATTAGACTAGTGTTGGAATGAAACTAATGATAGGATGTAACGGGTCTTGGGTTAATTTGAAAATCACGTAATTTTTAATATTTGCTTGGCGAAATTAAGTATGTATTTTTTTAAAATTAATTGTACAACTCAAGATAAACAAACCGAAAACCTCTTAGTTGACTCGTCAATAACCCACAATATTACAAAGTGATATTCTCCGACCATAACTATGATAATTATATTATGAAATATCGAACTTAATCTACTTTCAAGACAAAATTTGTATCGAAACTTGTACACACATACATACATACATATACTCACGCCATTAGTTCCCATTGGGGTAGGCAGAGACTATTGATCGCCACTTGGCACGATCCTGACAAACCTCTCTAGCTTCGTTTACATCCATCAATCTTTTCATACGAAACTTGTCATAACCGTATAAATTTTCAAATCTTTTAACACAAAGAACATTGATGTAGTGGAACGCACGTAGTCGCTGTGTCTACTTATCAACCCTTTATATTAACTTTCAATCTACATTTACTCGAATTAAACAATTGAACGTAGAAACTGTAATACATCAACCAGTACATAGTTCAAACCGAAAATCACTTAGTTGACTCCTCTATAACCCACCATATGACAAAGTGATATTCTCCGACAATAGCTATGATTATGAAATATCGAACATAATCTTCTTTCAAGACAAACTTTGTATCGAAACTTGTCATAACCGTATGAGTGTTCACATCTTTTGACACAAAGAACATTGATGTAGGTGGAACGCACGTAGTCGCTGTGTCTACTTCCCAACCCACTTTACCTTTAGTTTATATCATACATTTACACGACTTAACCAAATGAATTAAAATACGTGAACCACCATATAATCCAAACTGAAAATATCTTAGTTGACTCGTGTGAAACCCACTATATGACAGAGTGATATTCTCCGACAATAACTATGATTATAATATAATGAAATATCGAACTTAATCTACTTTCAAGACAAAATTTGTATCGAAACTTGTCATAACCGTATAAATTTTCAAATCTTTTAACACAAAGAACATTGATGTAGGTGGAACACACGTAGTCGCTGTGTCTACTTATCAACCCTTTATATTACTTTCAATCTACATTTACTCGAATTAAACAATTGAACGTAGAAACTGTAATACATCAACCAGTACATAGTTCAAACCGAAAATCACTTAGTTGACTCCTCTATAACCCACCATATGACAAAGTGATATTCTCCGACAATAGCTATGATTATGAAATATCGAACATAATCTTCTTTCAAGACAAACTTTGTATCGAAACTTGTCATAACCGTATGAGTGTTCACATCTTTTGACACAAAGAACACTGATGTAGGTGGAACGCACGTAGTCGCTGTGTCTACTTCCCAACCCACTTTACCTTTAGTTTATATCATACATTTACACGACTTAACCAAATGAATTAAAATACGTGAACCACCATATAATCCAAACTGAAAATCTCTTAGTTGACTCGTGTGAAACCCACTATATGACAGAGTGATATTCTCCGACAATAACTATGATTATAATATAATGAAATATCGAACTTAATCTACTTTCAAGACAAAATTTGTATCGAAACTTGTCATAACCGTATAAATTTTCAAATTTTTTAACACAAAGAACATTGATGTAGGTGGAACACACGTAGTCGCTGTGTCTACTTATCAACCCTTTATATTACTTTCAATCTACATTTACTCGAATTAAACAATTGAACGTAGAAACTGTAATACATCAACCAGTACATAGTTCAAACCGAAAATCACTTAGTTGACTCCTCTATAACCCACCATATGACAAAGTGATATTCTCCGACAATAGCTATGATTATGAAATATCGAACATAATCTTCTTTCAAGACAAACTTTGTATCGAAACTTGTCATATCCGTATGAGTGTTCACATCTTTTGACACAAAGAACATTGATGTAGGTGGAACGCACGTAGTCGCTGTGTCTACTTCCCAACCCACTTTACCTTTAGTTTATATCATACATTTACACGACTTAACCAAATGAATTAAAATACGTGAACCACCATATAATCCAAACTGAAAATCTCTTAGTTGACTCGTGTGAAACCCACTATATGACAGAGTGATATTCTCCGACAATAACTATGATTATAATATAATGAAATATCGAACTTAATCTACTTTCAAGACAAAATTTGTATCGAAACTTGTCATAACCGTATAAATTTTCAAATCTTTTAACACAAAGAACATTGATGTAGGTGGAACACACGTAGTCGCTGTGTCTACTTATCAACCCTTTATATTACTTTCAATCTACATTTACTCGAATTAAACAATTGAACGTAGGAACTGTAATACATCAACCAGTACATAGTTCAAACCGAAAATCTCTTAGTTGACTCCTCTATAACCCACCATATGACAAAGTGATATTCTCCGACAATAGCTATGATTATGAAATATCGAACATAATCTTCTTTCAAGACAAACTTTGTATCGAAACTTGTCATAAACCGTATGAGTGTTCACATCTTCTGACACAAAGAACATTGATGTAGGTGGAACGCACGTAGTCGCTGTGTCTACTTCCCAACCCCGGTGTAGAGTTACAGGCCAAACATTCTCTCAATATTGTTGACTTGCGTGCGATTTATCAACGCCCGGGGATAAGCCGTGCCGCAAACGTAAGGTCATCCCTTCGAATGTAAACATCCGAGGTAAAATATCGTACAGGGCGTCAAATAAATGGATCGGTGATTGGGAAAATGTATGTGACGTATTATTTTAAAGCAACGTTATAAGTAAAAATTTGGGTTTGTAAAAGCTTAGATTATATTGGTGAATGTTATTTTTGCCGTGTAGTGTCGGCTTAGAATATCACTACCCCGTTTCTACCGATGGGTGTACGTAAGAGGCGACTAACGGTATTGGGGCTATTAAGGGATTTTTGGGCGATGCGGTTGGAGACCTATCACCAACAACCTTTATTTTTACCATCTTTTCCCCACTCACATTTCCAAAAGTGGCTGAGGAATTTCTAATTCCTTAGCTCTGGCTACCCCTTCTAGGGATTTACAGCCGTGAGTATATGTATGTATGTATGTAATGTTATTTTTTTATTGGTTAGGTGCAGTAGGTGCAGAGAAATAGAGTAAAAACTACATAGTAAGTGCTTTCAAATTGTGGGACAAAGAAACTGCTTTTAACTGTGATAAGAGTATTATGTACATCTAAACTCGTGTGTTTTTTCCAACATTTGCAAAATTATAAACTTTTGTAAACCTATGTTTGGGTATTTTATAAACATCATTACTTTATACTCTGATATAAATTGTTCTTTTTGTTTTGTAAATTCACCTTTTTGTTACGTTTATGTATAAATTTACTTGGTTGATGTTTGTTCATCGCTGGATCTAATTATCGATAATCATAAAATTGATCCGTTTTTTGCCGTGTAGCTTAGGATAGAATGCTTAGAATAGCACTACCCCGTTTCTACCGATGGGTGAACGTAAGAGGCGACTAACGGTATTGGGGCTTTTAAGGGCTTTTTGGGCGATGCGGCTGGAGACCCATCACCAACAACCTTTACTTTACCATCCTTTCCCCACTCAATTTTACAAATGTGGCTGAGGAATTTCTAATTCCTTAGCTCTGGCTACTCTTCTAGAGATTTATAGCCGTGAGTATATGTATGTATGTATGATCGTTTTTTTTTAATTCTCATATCACGAATAAAAGGAACATAAAATTAAACATTTTAATATTATTTCAATAGTCACGCATAGAACTACATACAAAACAGATCGGAACGTTAGACATATAAATGATATATAGGTAGTTTATAATTTATTTTATATTGTTTTTTGAAATAGTATATCACTAAAAGCTAATGACGTCATATAATGCCGCCATAACGAAACTAAAGCGAAACATGAAACTGCTACTAAATGATTATGCTCAACTTTTTTTAGAATTATAATCACTGTTACGACGACAAGCAAAATCTTATCGAGCAGAAACACCCAGTAATTTGATATAGACTAAAATAAGAGTTGGAATGTTTAAGTATCAAGGATTGTCAATGAATTTCTTTATAATATTTAACATACATACATACATACATACATATACTCACGGCTATATTTCCCTAGAAGGGGTAGCCAGAGCCAAATAATTGTAAATTCGTCAGCCACTTTTGGAAGTTAAGTGGGAAAAAGGCGGTAAAATAAAGGTTTTTGGTGATGGGTCTCCAACCGCATCGCCCAAAAATCCAATAAAAAGCCCCAATACCCTTTGTCGCCTCTTACTACACCCGTGGGTAGAAAGGGGTAGCGACATTCTAAGCCGGCACTACACGGCATAATATTTAACTAAGTTTAAAAGTAACTTTTATTTGAAAAGAGAATATACAGTAAATTTAAATTATAACGAATTATTTTCCAACATCCTGTGCATAGAAGTTTTATAACAGAAATATTGGATTTGAGATTTCATTCAATATCGCTGACTCATGCCAACTAAATCTACCTATGGGGAATGATTTGCAGATTTTTGTACCACATGGGGTCATTCAAACATTTTTTTACATTGAAGTTTTACTTAACAATGATTCAATATTGTTTATGCAATTTATAAAACGTGTAATATTAACTCACAATTGTATCCAGTGAAAGTAAAGTTCATTAATAAAAAAAAATTAGGTATAAATTATATTTGATATAAATTATTCCTATTTTTAATTTGAATTGGAAGTGTTTTTTTTTGCAATACCGCGTTGAACATAAGAAGAATGACTAAAGGTAAATTAGTAAAAGAGATATACAATCTTTGTGGTTATTAATATAATTAGAATAAGATAACGGAAGACCTATTTAGATCAAATAAATAATATTCTAAAAAGGCAGAAGTCAGGGGAGATTGAAATATAAAATGGCATGTGAGAGACAATAATATCATTAAAAATATTGCTGTGGGTTTGGAAGTTTCCTCTATTTTCTCATCTGTACGTTAAGCAAAAGTTTCGGATCCCTTTATGTACTAGGAATAATCGCACAAATATACAAGGGACAATATATTAGGGAAAGAGTACGTAATGCATCTTTTTATTATGCAAAAAACTCGTTTATCATGTTTTCGACACACACATTCACTTTTTATTTATTTATAAAGTCTGTAGTCCTGTAATTAACATAAGTATAATTATCATTGGTTCTCTAAATATATTATTTGACTATAGTTATACAGCTGTTGTGTAATATCAAATAAGTTCCCTACAGAACTGGAGCAAATTTGAACTATGCACAATTGCACATTTCATGGCAATATCTATTATACAAGAAACTAGAAATAACAACTTATCACATATTAAAAGAGACCTATTTAATTATTTGTTTTGGGACTTAAATAGCTTACCGTTGTTATGATCGGATTTCGATCAATGGACAAACTCTTGTTAGAATTAATATAATGAACTATATTCCGGAATATAAGCTAAAATTTCATTTCATTCGAAAACTGAACTATGTCAATTTTGCAATGGTAACAAATATTAAGATGGCAGCATAAATAAAAAATAATAGTTCAGTAGCAATTTCCCTTTACCATTAACATAGGTACAAAAGATCAAAGATCTTAGAATATAATCTATCATTTCAATTGAAAACTACTTACTTACTCTTACTTACTCAAGTAACTTTTCAATACCAATAAGCCAACAAAACCAAACAACGTCGAGACAAACAAACCCAAGAAATAGCATCACAAAGACAATTTTAATGAAATATATCGAAGTATCATTTAGTAATCAAAATGTTTCTGTTTGTATTTGCGAATCTCTCATGGCGGCGTGTGTTTCGCAAACACAGCGAGCTAGTAAGGGGGCATCGAGTCCTAGTTACTGTATAGAAAGCCCTTATAATGTTTGCTTTCGTGTGATTTATTGGCTTCGTCGGATTTAAAGGCACGCATCGTCGAGGGACGCCGTCTGACACTGCGGTGTTGTGTTACTTAGCTATTAGGAGCACATCATGCGATACAAAATACGATAGGTGACGGTTTAATTGGTCATTTTATTCATGTGCGCTAGCCTTTGGTTTGTAGATTGTAATTTTAGGTAGTTTATATGTTATTAATGTAGTTTTTCCACAGTTACATTTGTCTCTATGTAGCGATGTTGAATCACTTTCATCACTTTTATTGTATTTAACTATTTGTCTCGTGAATAAATAAAATAAATTTGTATACTAATCGGTCACAAAAATGGCTATACAAAGTTTTTATAATGAAGCTTGAAAAATATATACTTTAGAAGCTAGCTAATCACAGTTCAAATAGTTTGAAGTTTTAATTTGATTCGGACGTTTTTGATATAAGTTGTGAGTTTGTGACAGACAATGATTTCCAATCCAATAAATATGGGTTATGAAGTAAATCGAGAGCTTTATCTAATTAGCGCTTTTTAGTTAAAAGTTCTTTTTAAATTGTTGAATTAGGATTAAAGAGATGATGTCTTAAAACACCAAGCCGAAAACAAAAGATAGATAGGTGAAGTCCACTTATCTGTATTCTGTTCACAGTATGTCTAGTGTTGAAATAATTCGTTTATTGTAAATTTATGGTAAATGTTTTTTCATAATCGTTTTAAAATACTGTATCAATGTTTTACTGATTAAATTTAAACATCGAAAAGTTTTAATATCATAAAAAGTGAATACGAACTTGCCATAGAAATAAAATAGCTGCAAACCAAGCTTTACAAAATTATGATAAATACATTTTATATCAGAAGATCCTTCTTGTAATATAATAAATAACTTTTCTAGCTTTTAAATCCAATTGTGTTTCCGTAGTCCTTCAAAGATTACTAAACATACCATTAAAAAACTTTAAATCCTTTTTGTAACAACGTGGAAATAAACGTGTATTATATTTTGACACTCATACTTTATATACAAAACATGTGCATAGGGTATTTTTTTACATTACGCTATTCATAAAAAGTACATACAATCAATGTAAAATGCATCACACACACTACCATGTATTTGACTTGAGACACATGCATATATTCAATATTTATTTATTTTACAATTCTGTAGTGACATTGTGAAAAATGAAATCCCTTAAAAACCCCCAATACCGTTAGTCGCCTCTTACGTACATCCACCGGAAGAAATGGGGTAGTGCAATTCTAAGCCGAAACTACACAGCTATTACAGTGCATATTATGCCACTGATAAATCGATTTAATTCAATGTATTATCATAGTACAACCAACAACCATAAACCCTAATAATAGTAAAGTACCTTTTTTTAGCGGTTTTATTTATCTTACCCCGTTTGTTTTATTCTTTCTTGAGTGAAATTTAGTAATTTAAATTTCACCCCCTTCCTGTCAACCGGTTAATATTTCTTTCCGGAAGGAAAAGACTATTTGTCCAGCGAACTGTATTATATTCAAATTTCAATCATTGGAAGACATCTAATGTAAAATACATATGCCCAAACCACCTCAAAAGATTTCTACCCAAGCCATAAAGACTTTTTGCCGCCCAGCATTAGCCCGAGCGGGCGTGAAAACATAAATTTCACCTAGGTTCGTATTTAAAAACTGGGCTATCTTCAATTGAGTGTGATTCTTACAATGGCTCGGTCCGGTGCTCAGTACAGTGAAGAGGAGGGTACGGTATGTCATCTGCTCTCAACATAATTAAAATCACTTTAAATAACGCCAGCGCCCAATCCTGCCCGGTTTTATTTTAAAAAGTGCTATTAGCATTAAATTTAGTTTCGGGGATGATTATGTCGTGCTCAGGCTTGGAAAATCGCTTAACACTCGCACTTTTTATGAATTATCGTTGAAAACCCACCCCATTGAGAAAGTAATTTCATTTGTATCTTTAGTGACTTTTATAAGAAGCTATTTTATTTTAAACATGTTTCAATTCGATCTTTCACAGCTTAGTGAGAGAAACTTTCATTAATTTTAATCAATGAAGTTAAAAATTTGGATTGAGACTTAAGCGTTGTTATATAATAAACAATGAGTGGTTCATGTATCTAAGTACTTACGGGTATAAAAACCACCTGATAAAAGATTAATTTTGATGATTTAATACTCAATCACTGTGTGTCAGAAGAAACTATATGTTTTTAACCGACTTCAAAAAAGGAGGTTTTCAGTTCGATTGTTTGACGTGCTCTGTACAACGAATCTATGGAAGGACAAATGTGTAGAAAGCGTATCAGTGTTGGCATTTACTACTTTTGTCTACAAGTGCTCGTATGATGTAGGCTAGATATTAGGATACTAAGCACTAGGAACTTAGAAGAAAACTAAGTTTTAATATTCACCAAGGAAATCACTAGTTTTATCGTCGGACATTCCTCTTTACATTGAAAAATAAATAGTTAACGTAAAAAAAATAAGATACATATTTTTATTGTTAGTTTAGTTTTATTAGTTTATGCTGTAAATCTACGAAGGCTTAGCACTAGTACTGTTCTTTATGAACATCACTTGATATTTTGTCAGCTGGTGCTCAAAGTACTAATTTTTTTCCTGGACGATGGACTCATGAAAAGGCCTATTGCCCCCTTCCACACATTCGCACATCACAAAGTATAAATTACTGATTGATTTTCAGCATACATACATGTTGACCTTTATATATATATGTCTCTACTCACGCCATTATTTCCCATTGGCTAGGAGGAGACTATTGATCGACACTTTGTACGAATCAGGCAAACCTCTCTGGCTTGGGTTACATTCACCAATATTTACATACATGCTCTTTAATTCTTTATACTTCGGACGCCAACCATATTTAGCAATCTTTTGATGACCTTCCTTATGACCTATATATAATTTAGGGTAAAATCAAAGGTCTGGTTCAAGATTGGAGCCCATATCTTTGGAGTCATATACGATTTGTAAAAACGAATATACGAATTGTAAAAAAGTTGAACAAAACATAATACAACATCCAGCAGTTTCATATAAAGATACATCACAGCTATTATTCTCCATAAAGAATAGCCAATGTTTTAGGACAAGATGTCTCTCGGCAAATTTTGAAAGTTAATAATAATAATAATAAGCGGAGTTTGCCTGTAGACTGGTGGAGCGCATCGATGATCTGAAGCAGAAGATCGCTGCTTGGGGTAAGCGAATTAGGCGATATTCTGAAAGGGTAAAGAGGTACCAACAGAATCGTCTCTTCATGAGTGACCAGAAGAAGTTCTACAGAACTTTGGAGCGTCCCGATGTGGTTTCGACGGGTCAGCGACCGGAAAAAGCCGATGTGGTTGCCTTTTGGCGTGGGCTTTGGTCGCTGCCTGTTGATCACGAAGAGGGCCGATGGTTCGAGGCGGTCGAGGGAGCGTGCGAGCCCATAGCGCCCATGAACCCCGTCAACATATCCGAGGAGGATGTGGTGGCTGCGATCCGTAAGGCTCCGAACTGGAAAATTCCGGGGCTGGACGGATTGCACCATTACTGGTTGAAGGGGTTCCCGCGCTGTCACGCTACTCTCGCCCGTCAGTTCCAAAACGCCCTCGAGAGTGGGACGCTCCCGAACTTCTTAACTACTGGCGTCACTCATTTAGCTCCAAAGAGCGATGCTACCGCGGATCCATCACAATACCGCCCCATCACTTGTCTTTGTACAATTTACAAGACCTTGACATCCGTTCTGAGCTCCAAGATTACTCAACACATTGTTGATAACAATGTGATCTCTAGAGCTCAGAACGGATGTAGGGGCGGTAGTCGCGGTAGCAAGGAGCTGCTCCTCATCGACGCGGTCGTAGGCCAACTGGTCAAACGCAACCGTCGGAACTTCTCCGCTGGCTGGATAGACTACAGGAAGGCGTTCGATTCGGTACCTCATACATGGCTCATGAGGGTCCTCGAGCTGTACAAAATTGATAGTACAGTTCGACACTTCCTCGGGCAGTGTATGGGGTGCTGGAGAACGATCCTGAGTTTAGACGGTCAGCGGATGACGGACGCGGATGACCAAATTGATATAAGGCGAGGGATTTTCCAGGGCGATTGCCTGAGTCCAGTTTGGTTTTGCTTGGCCCTGAATCCTCTAAGTACACTCTTGGAGAATTCGGGGACAGGCTTTCAGTTTCGGAGAGGCGGACCACGCTTGCCTCATCTCCTTTACATGGATGACCTGAAGCTTTACGCCCCCACGGCTGACAGATTGGCGGAGCTACTGACGATCACTAACGATTTCAGTGGTTCCGTCAAGATGGAGCTCGGGGTCGATAAGTGTGCGGTCATTCATGTTGAGAAGGGGCATGTCGTGCACTCTGATGGTGTCGATGTTGGCACCAATCATTTGAGGGCACTCTCCGAGGCTGAAACATACCGGTATCTGGGCATGTCACAAACCATCGGTGTGAAGGTGGCAGACGTGAAACAGGGTGTTTGCGAGGAGTTTTATGAACGCCTGAAAAGTGTGCTTAATAGCTACTTGTCAGGCGTTAATAAGATCCGAGCCATTAACTCCTGGGTCATGCCTGTACTGATGTACACATTTGGCGTGCTCAGATGGACCCAGACCGAACTCGACGCTCTGGACAGACGAGTCCGCACGTTGATGACCTCTCATCGAATGCATCATCCGAGGTCGTCGGTTATGAGATTGTATATCCCGCGGAAGTGTGGTGGTCGAGGCCTCTTGAGTGCCAAAACCATGCACAACCGCGAGGTATGCAACCTCAGAAACTATTTTTTGACGATGACGGATGATAGTATTCGGGGAGAGGTGGTCGCTAGTGATAAAGGACTGACTCCCTTATCGTTGGCCTCACAGGATTGGCGAACCCCGGAGGTACTTAGCACCTCTGATCGGGAGTCCGTATGGAAAGAGAAGGAGCTGCACGGGAGGTTTTACAAGGTACTTCACGAACCTTTCGTGGACCGTAAAGCCTCCCTGCATTGGCTGCGTTTCGGGGACCTCTTTGGGGAAACCGAAGGTTTTGTCTGTGCAATACAGGATCAGGTTATCAAGACGCGGAACTATCGGAAATACATACTAAAGGACGGTACCACAGACATCTGTCGAGCATGTGGCCGTCCCGGAGAGTCACTTAGGTATGTTATTTCCGGTTGTTCGGCTCTTGCTAACACTGAGTACTTGCACAGACACAACCAAGCAGCCAAAATCCTGCATCAGGAGCTCGCTCTGAAATACGGACTCTTGCAACAGAGGCTGCCGTATTACAAGTATCTGCCGGAGCCAATCTTAGAAAACGACTGTGCCAAAATCTATTGGGACCGATCCGTTATCACGGACAGGACTATTCTAGCGAATAAGCCTGGTATCGTGGTATGGGATCGGTCGCAGTCGAGGGTATTTCTAGTGGATGTCACTATCCCGCATGACGAGGGTCTCGTGAAAGCCGAAACCGAGAAGCGTCGGAAGTATCTCGATCTGGCTCACGAGATCACCGACATGTGGGGTGTGACCTCGACTGAAATTATCCCAATTGTTTTGTCCGCGAACGGGTTAATTCCAACCAGCCTCGCGACCAACTTGAGGCGGTTGGATTTCTCTGGCGTGTCGGTTCCAGCACAAATGCAGAAAGCGGTGCTGCTCGATACGGCTCGGATCGTCCGTCGGTTCTTGAACCTGACTCCCTGACCCCGACCGACTGTGCTTTTGTCGGGGAGTACCGCCTCTCCCATTTAAAATTTATATTTTCATTTTCGGCCATGGGAGAGGCGAGAAACAAAAATGACTTTCGAAATAATAATAATAATAATAAATTTATTTCGGAAAATATATCCATAATGTGTTAGTTACATTTCAAAAAACTTATCCTAGTGTTAAAACCACATAAAAAAAAACAAGGTTAAGGGAAGAAAAAAATTAGTATAAAGTTGTTGGCGAAAAAAAAAACCTAAAAACTTAGTCACCGCTTACAAATACCCAAGGGAAGAAATGTAATTGTGCTATTCTAAGACGACACTACATTTATACTCACGCCGTTAAATTCTTTAGGGGTAGGCAGAGACTGTCAATTGCCGCTTTTTACGATCCTGGCCAAATTTTCGAGCTTCTTCTACTTTTATACATGCCCTTTTATTCTTTGCACTTCGGTATTTTCTCATTATTCAACTCTGCACTGGCTACCCCTTTCGGGACTTATAGCGGTGAGTACATGTTAGTATGTTCGATCATTTTTATTGTATAACTATAATTATAGCGATATATCACCTCTTCCTAAATCGATAATGATACAAATATTATTACATTACCGTTCAGTGATGGCAATAAATTTAACGAAGTTTTTTGTTGACAGTTTTTATATTTTCATATATATAAAGAGTTATGTAAGAAACGTCAATATTTTGTATTGATAAATTTTAGTTTAGTTTTAAAACGTATTTTAGACTTAAATGCAGGTATGTAATCATTCCAAACCATACAAAAACGGACCAAAACGAAAAAACACAATTACAATAGTACGATTAATAAAAATACTCGGAATTGAATTCCAAAAAACATGTCTTGAACAAAAGTTAAAAGTAGCTTCCATTTAAATTCGAGGTCAAAAGCTATCGGAAACTTTATTTTAGATGTCGTTGTAGATAATTGAAAAAAGTCTCCATCTCTACCATCTCAACACCGTTTTACTGAAAAGAATAAAAAAATACGCCTTCGGTAAAACGTTTTTTTATTACTGATACTACTGATTATAAACTGATCAATAAACTAAATGGTATTCAATATATATGTACGCGCTTTAGCATTAATTGTTATTTGATGTTCGATTTCTATCCTTAGTAGTGCTAATGAAACTAATGCATTTTAAATTAATATGCATTACTCCAAATGTGTAATACGTTGATGAAAATAGTTTGAATATACTTAGATATGTAAATATATCACATTCGATTAACTTAAGTAGAGGAAACGGTTTTAGTTATGTTTAAAGACTTATTTTCTTTTCATATTTCATGTTTTGTTTAAACTTTATCATCTTTTAATTACGTCGCACCATGGATTGTTATTCATGCTTAGTTTTAAACTTAATGCCGTGTAGGCTTAGAATGTCGCTACCCCTTTCTACCCACGGGTGTCGTAAGAGGCGACTAAGGGTATTGGGGCTATTTATTGGATTATTGGGCGATGCGGTTGGAGACCCATCACCAAAATCCTTTATTGTACCGCCTTTTCCCCACTCAACTTCCAAAAATGGCTGATGAATTTATAATTCCTTGGCTCTGGCTACCCCTTCTAGGGAATTATAGCCGTGAGTATATGTATGTATGTTTCAAGCTTATGATTAAGGGTATGGGGCTTTTTATGTGGTTTTTGGGCGATGATTTATGTTGGATATCCATCATCAACTCATCCATACTTTATTTCTACCATCTTGTTCCCCCCCTATCAACTTCCAAATGTGGCTGAGGAGTTTCTAGCACTGAAGATCTGGTGATAAGTTAATAAGATAAAATATACCGCACTCTTTCGGGTTCAAATAACAATATTATGTCTCCGAGAGGCTAATCGGGAGTTTATTCTCTTTTACATCAAGTGGCCTTTGGAAAAAATGGTTGTACGCATTTTGACTATAGGTTGATCGTTCATCCTCAATTTGTATAGTTTTTTAGTATAACAGTGTATATATTTGATAAGATAAAAGAGCATGACTAAGTGATAATCAAATATATTTTTCACAATCTGTTCCCTTATTATTCCCTTTATATAGAGGGACTTGAATGTCACATTGAATAAAGGGGACACGTATGAATTCTAAACGTGAGTCCGGTTCTACAAAGCTGGGTCACCTCATCCTCTGATTCAACAAAACAAAGGGAGTTTCCACTCCCACTAATAACCAACCCAACTAAACACATTCGGATAATCTGACTTAAGCGGCATAATCTCTTTTCAGACGAAATTTGATTCAACGTTAATTTACTTATTTCAAATCGAGAGCTCCCGCGATACTTTACTATTGTAGCCCTCGGGTTGACGGGTTCTTCTTACATCAACACACTTTAAATTTAATATATTTTTTCCACCGCTGGTTATTAAGTCATGCTTATGACTGATTAGTGAAATAAAGAAATTATGCTCACGGCTGTAAATCCCTAAAATGGCAAGCCGGAGCTTCAGAATAAGATTTTTTTTCAGCTACTTTATCTATAGGACATATGTATCGCCTAAGTTTACTGGATTCCTGGTTTTATCAGTAACTGTTTTAAGCCCTGTTAACACTTCTCCTGCTGCAAGCTGCATAAATTATATTTCTACAAATCAGTGACTAAGCCTTTTTACCATGAATTAAAAAACAAAACGAAAAAAGATCCATAGCAAGGCTATTGAATAGCTTATCAAGCATTTTTATGCGGATTTCTTGAGATTAAGATGTAGCTTTGTGATATTTTTTCATTTTATAAATTTACGAGGGGCATGCCGAGAGAAACTAGATAGGTACTCAAAAATTATAAAATTTGTTTTTTATTACAAGTATCAATCTTTTCAAAGTATTCACCCTGAGGACGTATACATTTTTCCATACGTCTGAACCAATTGGAAAATACCTGTTACCACAATTTTTTTGATACCTCAGAAATCTCGAAATTATAGACAACCAGCGCATCTTCTTTGCTTTCAAACCTCTTCCCCTTTAGTTTTTCTTTGATTTTTGAAAACAAGTAAAAATCACAAGGCGCCAGGTCAGGAGAATATGGCGGGAAGGGAAAATTGACACATTTTTTGAGTTGAAAAAATCTAGTGTTATGGCAGACGTGTGCGGCGCCGCATTGTCGTGGTGCCAGAGAAGGTGCCGGATTCCTGACTTTGGTCGCTTGTCACACCAAGCTGATATTACTGTTGGAGCATATAATGATTAATGAATAGTATAACGAAATATATTTTACATAGAAATAATGTACCGGCTTATACAACAGAATATATTTCAGCGAATTCCATTTTACCCAGGTTTTTTTCCTACGTTACCTAACCATCAGGCTTTGGTCCCGTTCTTGAGTTGAATTTCCGCGTAGTTCATAAATTGAATGCCTTAGAACTTTTCCCAGTTTCTTAGTCCGTTGATGAAGCACTTGAAAATAAAAAGTATTTAGTAACTTTACTTGTTTGGCCTAGTTACCGGATTGAATGACTATTAATAAAAAAGTTTGTAAACGTGTATTTGAGCAATTAAATTAGCGGTAAACAACTGTGCGTAACAATGTGCTTTGATGCTAGTAGGATCATATATATCTCCACCGAGAGACTTAAGATTTTCAGTAATCGGGTGACATAGAGAACTTAACTACCTATAAATAGAGCAAAAACCAAACGTAGTTCAGTAAGAACATTGCTTAATAAAATCCTCTAAAAACTAATTGTCAAAATAAGTTGTCCCTACACCTGATTGGTTTGTTCAATGTTCTGACTTATGTTTTGGTCATACATTAAAATCAAGCGCCTCTTTCCCACTGGGCACTCTGGGCGACTGCCCAGGGCCCCGTGATCGATAGGGAGCCCCTCGTTACTTCTAAATTTGTCAAAAATCCCTTTATTAGGAAAATGGCAAATTTATTTATTATTGCAAAGGTGACTTGTTTTATCGTTACTGCAGATAAATGAAAACACTTTATTTGATGGATCCTCAAAGATTTTTTTTATTAATATCAATCAGGAGAAAAGTTACTGCAAAAATATATGTTGATCCCTAGACACTTTTGATGTGTGTATATAAATGCTGATTGTATTTCAAAATGTCGTTGAGCAAATACTTGATTCACATGTATAGTTTTAATTATGTTTATTTTTTATGCAAGTAATTAATTTCTGTTTAAATAAATAATTTGGAACCAAAACCAAGAGTCATTTTGGTATACTAAAAGCGACGAGGTAGATCGCTATAATCTTTTTAAAAATAAGATCAAATTGTTACTTAACAGTTAATAATAAATGTTTTTTAATCTATTTTAAATCTCATTATGTCAAGTTTTTATTTTTTATCTTAGCCTTTTTCACATTTTTTATTGCGTTTGTCCAACTTGCTTACGTAGGTAAGCCGAGTTTAATTAGTATGATTTTCCAAATATTACGTATGATTGCGACTATATACTCAGCATAGGATTTTCTGTAAACGTGCAACTAGTTATAACTTATTTATAATAGTAAATAATTGAAGTAGGGTAATATGCTGGTAATGGATAACTAATCACATCGATCAACTACAATTTAACGAGAAAATAATCATTCATAATAATTATACGCATTCCGGTATGAAATCGGAATAATCTCAGTAAAAGATGCCACTCTGGACTTTGGAAGGTTTATCCATCAATATGAATTTTATTAATATTTATTTTGCATATCAAGCTAATGAATTTAAATCCATTTTAACAAGACACAGACTAGAAAATGTCTTTAATCTTATTTTAAACTATGACCAATATTCATTTTAATGACTATCATACTGTCGTTAGGATTATTTTGTATTTTTATTTAAATATAACTCTTTTACTTTAATTACTTAGTTTTGCATTTGATCTTTATAGAGTGTTTTGCCATTACATTAACTCCCGCCGCGATCTATTGGTTAGAGAGTTCTTAATTGTATGTCATGTAGCTATATTATTAATTTTCATTTTTGTACCTCAGGAACTTGTTGTTGTGTGTATGTACAGAGTTAATCTGTCTTTATATATAATATTTTTTCAGTACTAGAACACCAAACTGTTTTGGCTTATGTTATCATAATAATATGTGAATGCTTATACATGATCATGAAATGATGATGATGAAACATATGATTTATTTGTATTGACAAAATACCTTGACCATTGAATAAAAAAAGTAAAACACAGTGTAATTGAACGAGCCGACTGATAAGCGACATTCATAAAGTGATGTCCACCTAGGAGCCACCAAACGATGTTTATCTCCCTCCAGATTCGAATCAAAATTTAATGGTAATAACTAAAAGCGCTCATTCATTTATGAACAACACAATCAACTGAATTTATTATTATCTGCTTCTTAGCCGGTAGCTGTATTAGAGAATACCACTAATACTACGATTCGAGATAAGAATTCGGTTATAGAAATGATAAATCCCATTTTTAAATCGGTACACAAGATAGGTAGGGAAGTATATTTTCGTTACATGAAGCCTCTACCACTCCCCGAGCGCGGACAATGTCACGCCGCGCTGTTTGACGTTAACAAATTACATTGACAGTCAGCTTTCTGAAACAATATACCAGTTGGCGTTTAACTTATCTTGAAACTTTTCGGCTCTTGTAGATAAAGTGTTGTAATACTAAAATGTCATTATGCTCAACGGTGAGGCCAGCACTCGTAAGTCACATGGAAGATAATATTTCAAGTCTCGGGAGTGTAGCCCCCTTGTTTGTGCCTTCTTGTTGGTCGCCGGTATCTCAGTAAGCAAAGCGATTTGTTATGATATCTCCGTTACTTAGATTGAGGTTGATAGAGGTCAACGTCGAGCTCTCTGATATCTTGGTGAAATCGGAATTGAATAGCTTAGTGAGCTAATGTTTATTGTATTTCTGTGGGACGATACTCCAAGTGGTCGGAAAGCGATTGTTTAAACTTAGCTGCGTTTTAAAAGGATCGCTGTCGGCCATAAGTTAATGTGACTCGACACAAAAAGTTGATTTTTATAGACCATTGTTTACATTGGATTATATGGACTCATACACGTATTTTAATTAGTTAAAAGTGGATAAGCAAGACTGTAATTAGTAGACCTCCTGCTAGCTTTATAAGATATCGTTGGCCTGTCTTTCATGAGCGTTAAAGAACTCAAAAATTCACTTAAGACTCAAACACTCAAATATTCATGCCGTATATCCTCGAATCGGTGACACTAATACATCTGAATATAACGTTACATAATTTGCCACCTGGTATTCTGAATACCCAAGTTTTGCTTGGACAGTGAACTCATGCGATTTGGGGCAGGCATATTACTGTGTTGTGCCAATAGATTGTATATGACTGACTTGACTAAGTACAAATTGATATATGGGTTTCCACACGATGTTTTTATTCACCGATAGAGAAGTACAATGAACAAAATAGTATATTGACAATCCAATATTGAATACCTAACTAAAATATTGTAATTTTCAAAATAATTACTAATTAAAAAGTGTCACTGCCTAGATCAAACTGGGATTCAATAGATTTAGATAAGCATTCAAAAGGCAAAGTTGTTTAGTTTGATGTATTTAATCGATTTAAAATATAAAAAGGGTATGTTTTAAAAACGAGGTCTAGGCCAATAGTAAAGTTTTAATTTAACTAAAATACAAACTCGCCGCTAAAAAATATTCTGTCAAGTACACAATACTGAAGTGTTTTTACCATGTAATTAATCAGTATTAACCATATTTGAATTGACCATTCTTGAATCTACCAATAAAATGTGATCAGTTATCAGTAACATCAGTATCAGCCCATTTATGCCCCTCCGAACGACTTGACAATCGTGCACTACTTAGTAGTATTGACTACCATGGTAGTCAATGGTAGTAGTCGGGCCTAATGATTTAACATGCTACTTAAGTTTCTTATTTTTCGTAATCAGGTGATTAACTCTTCTACCAAATTAGCATTATTATAGGAATAGTGGATTATAAATTAGTCATTTCCGTAGTGACTTTTTTTGTCATACGACTATTTTCAATACACTTATGAAGAAATTTTATTACTCACTATTATAAAGAATCTTGTTATCGTAGATATTTGTTTACAAACACATATTAAAATTTATATTGAAACAATATAAATTACTATGTCTTAAAAATATTGGCAATTTCCTGGTAGAATCAGACCAAAGACCGAAAAACCTTCGGTTCGCGGATATATTGTACTGTTTGCATCAGGACATACAATACCTCAATGAGCACATCTACGTGGGCCAGATATTATCCTTTAATAACAGTCAGGACAAAGAAATCGAACGACGCGATTTGAACCCTAGAAAGAGCTACTGGTCCAAGAAGCTGATGAAGGGTAACCTTCCATTAGCCCTGAAGCGAATCTTGTCGAAATTTAAGGTTTGCAAGCGAGCAATGGAGTAGGATATAGATGATGTAGGAGTTCAGACTTCCAAACTCAAGTGGACCTGGGCCGGACATATCTGACGAATGTACCCGAAAAATGGGCAAAACAGCTACTAAATAGGTGTCTGCAGATGGAAACCACGTAGAGGAAGGCCCAGAGGGAGATGGAGGGATGACCTGGACAAGTTTGCACCAGGAAGGATTGGTTCAGGTTCCGACGGGGATGTGTGTGCTCAAAATTATAAGGCCTCTGCCCAGCAATGGGAAACAGTGCAGGCCATAAATATAAATGTGTATTACCATGCTCATGCACTCAACCCATAGCCTAAAAAACTTCAGATTATTAATGAGCTAGTCATGACGCCAATTTGAAAAAGGATTATTATTACGTATGTGCAGAGCTGCCAGTACATGTCATTAAGTGTGCCAAAATAATTGAGTTGTAAGTCACAGCATACAACAATGATTTTAACAACGTTGGTAGCTCGATGATAAAAGAACTTTAAATGCAAAAAGCATGGTGCATGGTCATATAGCTATGATTGTTTCATTAATAATAATATTAATAATTTATTTAGTTATATGTATAAACTACAAGGTTTTGGAACCCACAAGGCTGAGCTCCACTTTTGCTTGGGGTAGTTAATCTATACAATTTAGGAGATAACATATTTCTCGATCTTTAGAAGAGGATCGGATATGCATAGAACTTTTGGACGAATAAGGAAAATTTCAGCATTCCTCGCAAATCATTTTTACTTATAAAGTTTTGCAATTCATCTCGGGGACTTATAAATCTTATAATACATAGCATTAAGTTGACTAGTGATTATTGAACGTATTTCAAGAAATCATGATAATTCATCGTTCGGTCCTTACACTCAGATTTCTAGGCCAATGCTGGCCTCCATAATAAGCACAGATGAAAAAGAATCGTGATGAAATACCACTATTAAAAGTTTAAACTAAAACAACTTGGCATTTCTTACCCAGAGCAGCACGCACAGCATATATTTATGATTAAAAATTAAAAGAAAATAATTCAATACAAAAGAATGCCGTCATGGGTTTTATCGTCTACAAAACTACTCAACGCTGCCTACTTCACATTTCTTAAACCACATAAACTTTCAAAACGACTCGACTCATTTTAATAACTTCCTTAATTTTCATATACGTCCAAAAACAATCGAGCCGGTTGAAACATAAAACTTGTACAAAGCTTTATAATTAATTACATTAGCACCACGTACTTTTATGGTAATTTACATAGTTAAAAGTGTATTTCTTAACAAATGATATCAGACCAAATCACAATGACTAATTTGACGGAAGTCTTTTAGAGATTGTATCACAAAGTACATCACATTTTCTAAACGACACATAATATATTGAATTTCTTTGACAAACGGTATAACACGGCCCACGTACTTGACAATCGGTGAGCTGTCTTAAAAAACTAATCACATTAATTTTTTATTGCTTCTCCGTAGAGTGGAGTAAGAAGTGATTTGTCCAGAGTAATCTATCATTCCGCCACTATGGGAATAATTAGTGTCAGCGAGCGCATCCGGGCAAACTATAAGCCAACAATGAACGGTGTGACACGCCATTCAAACAAACCATTAATAATTTTCAAATGCTAGTTTTTCTGAGAGCGATTCAGTCTTGTAAATAAATGGTAGAGCAGATCTTAACTACCTACTTACGGAGACATTTTTTAAGAAGATAATAGCTGTTGGATGGTTAATGTTGCGGCTCGTTCGGAAACACATTTTGGTAGTACGCAACAGCTTAATGGGCGTTTGTGTTTCTACTGTTCTTGGACTATTTGTACTTTACCTATTTTAATATATTACAGTATTTTCACTTCTTACGACAACGGTTAGATTATAACGGGAAAATACTTGTGAGTAATTTGATTTTAATTATTTCTCACATTATATTGCCTGTAAAATAATTGGACACAGTCCTATAATAAAAAGTAAAATTATGACAACATCACCAAAAAATTAAGGCATTAGTTCCATAAAGAGAACAAGTATTTCGTAATTAAATTTATCGCAATCAAATCTATACTTATAATAAATCTGTAGAGAGGTCAATTCTGTACATGAAATATATTTTCAAAATAACTATCAGGTGGTGATTAGGGATCGATACTGATGCCAAAAATGCAATCAGTAAAATTTTTGTCTGTCTGTCTGTCTGTCTGTCTGTCTGTCGGTTTGTATGTTCCTTATGGAAACAAAAACTACTCGACGGATTTTAACGAAACTTGGTACAATTATTCTTCATACTCCTGCGCAGGTTTTTGTATACTTTCCAGCAGAGTAGTAAAGGGGAATTTTGGGAAATTTTGGGAAAACGGGAGAAGTTACTACATTTTTTAAGCTTCCGTCGCGTGTGCAGCCTAAATGGTTAAACTTACATAGAAATCATGTATGACGGAAATATTTTTCATAAAATTATCTAAAAAAAAATCTAAACAGTTTATGTCTTTCTTTTACGGTTGACTCACAATAACACGTGTAATTCCTGATAGCTTAGCAGTTCGGAACATTCTGATTATATTTATTTACTCTTACGTTTGTAAACCTCTCATTCATCCCTAATTTAAAAAAGGTAACATTATTACCTATTCAATAAAAAAAGAATCATAGAAATCGGTAGAGAAACACCGAAATTATACATAAAATAAGCCATCGCGCCCGTGACCAAAACCAAATCTTTACTAATTTACATATATAACATACTAGATGGCGCCAGTAGTTGCATCCTACATCACGTAATGATTTATTTTTTAGATTGTTATAAATACTTCATAGCGTTTTATTCCAAAATTTTGCCAATAAACGGAAATACTGAACCGTTCATTAAAGCGCATTCAAAATCACCAAACTACACTGTTTAGGGAGTGCTATAAATTTAATAAATTGAAAACAATGCACTGAATTTCACAATGCTTGAGCAGTGACTGAAGAAAGAAACCTCAGATATTTAAAAAACAACGCTACCCGTGCGAAGCTGGGACGATCCACTAGTGTTAAATAAAATGAATATGAGATTTAAACACACTTTGTAGTAATTCAAGCGAGAGCGAATTTCTGTCCGTTTAAAGTATGATCACGATAAATATTTTATGTAGTGTTACAAGCGAACGGGCAATAAATACAAGTTGCTAAACAGCACGGGTACCTTACATCCAGAAACAGAATGCTGTTGAGAATTTGGTCGGACAGATAATCGCTATCTGAGGTATAAACCTACCTCGTTTGTTTACTTCTGAATGTAAAGATTGTCGTCGCGGCAAAGTACGAAAGATATTTGAGAAATCGGCATGTCCCGACGACCATGTGCCCTTTGGAACTTAAAACGTCACGGTCGCGCCCCGCAATATTCGAGGAATCGCAACAACTTATACTCGTACTTATGTTATTTCATTTCCACAACAAAAAAGTAATACGGTTTGTTCGTCCGATTCCTTTGATAAGTTATACTTTGATTCATTCACGAACGCGGGAGTGAATGACCTCTGCGTCGCCCGAATATTTTTAATACGCATTTTAATAAAGCTATTATTACTTAAACTGCCGGAATACATTAAAGTTTATGTCATTAAAAACGCCGGTACTTGAACTTGGTGGTAATTTTATAATAAGTAGTTGAACATTTAAAACAATGTATTCATTGTTTTAACTGTTTTACTTAGGTGTCAAACAGGCCGAAACCCGGCGAAACTCGGCATGTTAAGATGTTCACGTCCGCTCTATATCATTGTAAAATATGAGTTTTATTTGTGAAGGTGTTCTTATTAGATGTAACAAAGAATAGCAAGCTACCGCTATTAGTAGACAGTTTTATGCGATCTCTACGCAAGACAAGTGGAAATTAACATTTAATTAATGAAAACAAAAAATGAATTTATTTACAAACGCTAGCCACTATCGTCAGTATCATCTCTGTTTTAACAATATAAAAAACAAGGGCGTAATTAGCGCTGTATATCAATTAAAGTATAAAAAGGCGAATTATTTAATAAACAACTTATGTTTTTTTAATTTACAAGTATTCATGCATGAGTGGTTCGATAATGGTTTCTTCTATAACATTATTATAAACGGTATGGATTTGTGATTTAAAATAATGAGTTTAAATATAAAGTATGTATTAGAGTACGTACCTAATCGTTTGTTATAAATTTCCTTATCACAAACATAACTATATATGTCCAGAAGAAAAATAAAGGTTGAGTACGTGTAATTCTCAGAAGAGTTATATCAATAAAATGAAATTAAATTGATTCTTAGTCTTAAAAAAACATAGTTTATTCGATAACTTAAACCTGGTCCTCATTCATAGACTTCGTGGAAAAGACCAGTCGTCATGAATATCTTTGGGGGCGGCCAATGTCCCGCAGTGGACGTTATTGGCAATAGTAATGATTACTAAACAATCGCAAGTCTCTGATTTTGGAAACCAATCGGTACAATTTTTTTTCAGTTGCAGTTACGCTTAGATATAAAAAGTATTAAAAAAAGAGTAACCTTTTAGTGAAAATTCGTCTAAATCGGTTCAGTCGCTTCAGAGATTAGCTGAATAAATAGGCCGTCAGTGTTTTTTTTTATTTAGCTTTATAAATCCATATGCATTTTCTTTGAAAGTTGTTATTATAATATTTACTAACCGATACTACTATATTATGTTATGTAGTGTATTTAAACACTACTATGTTAGTGTTGGACAAAATTATTGATTACAAAATCGCCTGTAACTACAGTATAAAATTACTTTTCATATTTTTCCATAAGTTCACATTGAGTTAGGTATATAACTTCGACAAACCTTCTTAAACATAGTCGTTTATCCCCACAGTTTGGATTTTACCTACCATTACCATCACCATAACTTATTTGATTCAAGTGTGTCATCTTACCTTGCCTAATATTGGCATCTACATTCGCTCAGTACCTATTCTTCTTTCAAACCTTTACTGTCACTCATCCTCTGTATGCGACCGTATCTTTGTTTTTGTCTCCCACAATATGATCTCCTCACATATAACAATCTTTCGGACTAAAATATAAAATATTTTTCTCTTTATATAATGTTTACTTCTAACACACTACTAATAACTCTCAATATATCAGGAAATTGCCTTGCTCATAGTGTGTGTTTAATATGAAATAATTTTCTTTGTGCTTTAAGATCAAAATAACAATTTCAAAGTTTGCTTTTAAAACTGGCAAAAAAAAACATAAATTCATATTTTTCAACAGATCAACTAAACGCTTCATAAAGTTCACACAAACATCAAAGTCGTATACCACGAAACGAAGAAACTTTTGGATGTCATTAAAACGATTATACAAGTGACGAGAGTTTGACGACAGATTGGAAGAGCGACCACAAACAACCTTTCAAATATAATTCACCTGAATACTTAGCTCTTTGAGTAAAAATACCCTCGTTTCTCGGAAAAACAACAGTGGCAACTCAACTCGACTTAAAGCAAAGATTATATTTGTCATCAAGACGCGTTGCATTTACGGGGTGTTGCGGACATAGTGAACGATTCAGTGGGGCCTCAGACAGATCTTAGATTGAGCTCCGCACTCACACATTGAAGTAAACAGATGTTTTGTCATCGCAACGCGGAGCCATCACTTCAAATATACCCGGCTCATCTTTTCATCTTAACAATTCAAACAAATCATTCATACAAGACACTCGCCTATTTATAGAGTTGTCATCTCAACTTAAAGACTTAATGAGCCGTTCCTTACAGGGCGTGGAACTCTTCATGCTTTTTCTGGGTCTATTCTAATAAGTTTCTACGTTACCGTCATTAGTGTGATCTTACGCTATTTTCATAAAGAAGCAAACGTGTAATTGTTTTTTTTTTGTCTAAAAATAAAGCTGTTTTATATTTCATGAGATTTTCCTTTGTATCTTATTGTAATATGTTATTTATTATACAATAAGTTTAGACGTTATTTCATTACATTAACTTACGAGATTATTTGTAAGTCTATGTTTGACGTATAAATTCATTAATATTTTGACGTGCTAATAAACATAACATAACATAAACGTTCATGCCGTTTATCCCCGAAGGGGTTGGTAGAGGTACCAATACTTCTGAACTCACATGACAGCGCCATCTAGTGTCCAGAGAAGGTACCCACGTTTTGCTTAGACAGTGTACTCACGTGATAGGGGGCAGGCCTATCGCCGTTTTGTACGAATACACTGTCACATGACTGAATGACTAAGTACAACTCAGCCATGTGGGTTTCCTCACGATGTTTTCCCTCACCGTTAACAACCATGATAAATTAACCACACATGTGACTTTAGAAAAGACAAATTGGTGTAGGCCCGACCCAGGATTGGAACTCAAGCCCTTCTGTTTTCGGGCGGGTATTCTACCCACTGGACTATCATGTCGTTTTACATGCTAATAAATAAATATATATACACAAACATATACTCACATCATTAGTTCTACTTGGGATAGCAGACAACTATCGACCCCTTGAGCTTCATTTAAATTCATAATTATTTTCATACATGCCCTTTTGTTCTAGATCGTTCAAATGCCTGCCTATTTCAGCTCATTCTCTGTTTGATCTAAATTTGTCCTCCGTGGTCAGCCTTCAAAAGTTCTATCCTACTATTTTTTACGGTATCGCCTTATCTATCGCACCTTTTACGGATCTTTTACGGATCTTACTATTCCTCACTCGTAAATACTCGTACACTTCCCAGATTTACTCTTGTCCCACTTTCTTACCATCAATCTCAATCACGAATTGTATATCGTTTTTCTCTGCCTCAAAACCTTGGTTTTAGTTTTATCCACATTCAACCCATCTTTTTTGTTAAAAGACATACATACATATACTCACGGATGTAAATCCCTTGAAGGGGTAGCCTGAGCTAAGGAGTTAAAAATTCCTTAGCCACTCTTGGAAAGTTTAGTGGGGAAATGATGGTAAAAGAAAGGTTGTTCGTGATGCCCGCATCGCTCAAAAATCCCTTAAAAGCCCCAATACCGTTAGTCGCCTCTTACGTACATCCACCGGAAGAAATGGGGTAGTGCTATACTAAGCCGACACTACACGGAGTGTTAAAAGACGCACATGTAATATATAAAGCAATTATGCAAGTTATATTTGATCTTCATTGTATAAGAGGCTGCTGCTGTGTAGTGTCGGCTTAGAATAGCACTACCCCATTTCTTCCGGTGGGTGTACGTAAAAGGTGACTAACGGTATTGGGGCTTTTAAGGGATTTTTGGGCGATGCGGTTGGAGACCCATCACCAAGAACCTTTATTTCACCATCTATTCCCCACGCACCTTTCAAAAGTGGCTGAAGAATTTCTAATTCCTTAGCTCTGGCTACCCTTTTCTTGGGATTTATAGCCGTGAGTATATGTATGTATGTATGTTGTATAAGAGGAATTAATAAAACTTTCACCCATTGTGCTCCCATAAGCCTTTTCACGCAACAATATCCTTTATAATGATTAACCAATAGATTACGCGTTGGAATTGAATTACTTTCATACGTATGTCATTGGAATTGTTGCAAATTACAGTATAATAATTTTAAACAATATTTTAATACAGAGTGCCATTTTTCTCGAATGATCTACTTACTAATGCCATTTGGTTTATTTTATAAAGTCACTCCAATTTAATTCGGATAATTATATCGAAATAAATATGCAAAACGAAATTAAATATACACAAAGTTTTCAGATGAGAACCACAGCCTACACAAAACAGTAGTGAATATTTCTATTTGCCAAAGAACAGACTTCAGCTGACCCATCCATTACCAAATACAATAATAGCGATCCCGTATAATTTTGTTTTGATAGCATCGATCGAACATCGGCGTGAAAATTGCGGACAGTTATTCGGAATCGGCAGCGAGACTCAGGGTAGGGGCAAGGCAAAATAGCCTTTCACGGTATTAGTACCACCTGCCAGTTCGCAGTCGCGTTCACCAATTTTTCGGTACAAAGTTTCTCGTTAATATGCAAATTAAGAGTTATCTGAGTAGAGGACGCAAGGATTAAGGGTCACTTTTGAATACCGCAAAGTTCACAGGATAATGAAATTAAGCATTCATGACTTGTTTCTATATCAATTGAGATAGCTTTTACATTTTATCATGTTGATTGTTTTGTTGAGACCCGTTTTCAGTTTATGAATACTTTTGCTTTGTTGGAAATTTTATGTTTGCTATGTTTTAAGCTTGAAGTGTACTTAGGTGGATATTTTTATTGTGGAAAAACATGCATATTCTCTTGAATAATTTAAACCGTTAACTTTGGTGTTCTTTTTTCGTGACGTATAAATATTATGCAATTTAGTTTTGCAAAACTGGCATAATGTTTAAATTGATTTACTTTTTTAGGGCTAACATTTTGTCTCCAAATATGACGAGTTAGTTTAAATGTATGTATATATATTATTTTACTTTCAGGTTGTTTAAAAACATTATATATAAATTGGGCCTTTATTGGATTACAGAAACGACGAAAATGATGATGATGAATTTAGAAAAATCCTGTAATTTACCGATTATTACTTTTATCTAAAAAGTATACTTTGTAAACAAGTCAACACTGTAGGCGTCCGCAGTACAGGCCAGGCCTAGTGCGGACCCATTGCTCAAATATCATGTATAGTTACTTTTTTGCAAATAAATAATTTAATTTAATTTAAACCATATCAACTTTGGCAACAAATCAACATCAAAGCTACATTTGACACAGGACACAGGTTTTTGATAGATAAACCCGTTTCCAGAAAAAAAACACCTACGTTCATAATTTAAAAGGTATTTGTTAAGTTGGTTTGTGACAAATGATGATTTTATAAGATAACTGCCTAGTGACATATATAAATATAAAAAAGTGATTTAAGAACTTTCATCAATTGAAAATTTTACAAGCCGTATAGTTTGCTGGATGGCCTTTAGGCCACGCGACCTTCTCTGTCGTTTGTTTTGAGCTTTCGTTTGCAAAACGTCACAGTTTTTCGTGCCTGCAGTGGGAGTTGATCGATTTGTAAGACATTAAATATGCGACGGAAAAAAACATGACAAAAAGTATGAATATGAGGCAGGCAGAGGTTAGGATCCTACAAAGTGGCGATCGATAGTGGCAGAGGCCTAACCCTATAGAAACAATGAGCACGAGCATAAGTCGAAAGTAAGTAATTATAAGATGGTTTGTTTCCGTCAAGTCAGAAGTCAAGTTCGTTGTACAATTTTTCATTTTGAATATATATGAAATATATATGAAACAATTAGTAATTTTAAATAAAACCAAACGTTTCTATAAAAAGTTAACCAAATGTAAGAAGTGCTTATAGGTAGTTCATTCTTTAGATTTTATATTGTTTTGGTTAGAATTAGTCAGATTTGGTGGTCTTATCTCGTCAAGCGATCTCTTCCAATCATCCTATGCATGATATAGTTAACTAATGATATTAATGTACACCTTAATAACTATAAATTAATATAAATTTGTTGAAAGGCTGTGTAGTGTCGGCATCAATAGTACTACCCCGTTTCTTCCCACGGGTCTACGTAAGAGGCGACTAAGGGTATTGGGACTTTTTAATGGATTTTTGGGCGATGTGGTTGGAGACCCATCACCAACAACCTTTATTTTACCATCTTTTCCCCACTTAACTTCGAAAAGTGGCTGAGGAATTTATAATTCTTTAGCTCTGGCTACCCCTTTTAGGGATTTATAGCCGTGAGTATGTAGTAAGTATTAAATTTAATCTTGCCCCCACATAAATGTGACTGACTTGTAATCGGCAATTTGCTTTGCCACTCCGTATTTTCTTAGTCTGAGGTTGCGGCATAAAAGTGGCATTGTCATGAAGTGTTGGAAAACAATTAATTCCCATGCGTGCTTAAAGAGATTTATTAAAGGCCACTTGTGCGGATTCGCTAACACGAACTATTGATCTACTAGCTTCTGCAAATAATGGTACTTTCTGAACATGTGTCTGTTCTATAGAACATTATTATCATACAAATAGTTCTTATGATTTGGTCAGGAAATACTAAATAACATTCGTTTGGTGTCTTTGGTTTTGGTCTATAAGTTGTATCGTAAAGTAAAACATTAAAATGTGAGAAATGATATATTTGTATTTTTAAGTAACACTCCTTTATAAATAATCTGATCCAAAATAATTAAAAATGACCAGACATGAATTTTAATGGTGCAATTCGTTGTGATCTCGAAAGATTTTTTCAAATTGGAATCGTGTTTCTGATTGTTTTAATTGTCTCGTACAAATTAAGTTGTGGTCGAATGTGAATCAATAATATGACAAAGAAATTATAATTTGATGGTTTTAATTCATGAGCATTCAAAATATTCCAACGGTAGCCCTCGCCAACGCTGATTGAAACCCGCATTAATTATATTATGAGTCCTTTGAAAAAAGTTAACAATTGTTTATTTGAAATTCCAACAAAATAACATTTAGCCGGTATGACAAAACCGATACTGGACAACATTGTTGGCAGAATACTAATATGGCTTAAAGAAGAAATAAAGAATCGTATAATATTGTATCGTATTTGTAGTATGGACATCGATAAATCATAGGGAAGGGTTCACAATCGTTTTGATGACATGGCATGCTCGCAAAAACGGAATGAGAGAGGCGCGCTGTTTCGGCCTTATACTACAACACTGCAAAGGTCAGTGAGAGTTCTGTTCTGCACATTGAAGGCTTTCTAACTATGAAGTTTTATTAATAAAATGTATTTAGAACCTATGATGATGAAAATGGTAATTTTGACAACTTATATTGAGTAAATACTGCGATTTTATTTCCGACATTATAAGATACAGCTTTCCAAACGATATCCATCCTAATATTTATGACTTTAAATTGGTTTACAAAACCATTCTACGCTATTTTTATTTCAAATTATCCTCTTGAGGAATTCGCTAGCATAATGAAAATAATTTCTGAACCATATCATCCTTATTATGAACTAAATGATAGAATAAAAAAGGAAATTTTCATTTGTTTGAATTAATCTCTCCATTTATCTAATAAATCTTCATGTTACACATATTTTAAGAAATTAGTGAAATAGTGTAGAAGCTAAACATCCCTGTCGAACACCTCTAGAGATACAGAACAAGTCCGTGTTTTTATCGTTTACTCTTACACATGCACTAAAATCCTCCTAGAGTGATACCAGTAGTCGTATAAGTTGACTTCCCACACCGAATTTGCATTACTATGGGTCCTACATCTCTATACTTGCTCCTGCAAGTATAGATTTTTACGGTTAGGTCCTCACCAAGATTTTGTCCATACATTCGTTCCTTTTCTAAATCCTGCTTGCACATCCCAAATTTTCACATCAGTTTCATACATAACTCCTTCAATTACTACTTTTGTATATAATTTACCGACAATGCTGAGCAGACTAAGCCAACTTTACTTACTTTACTTTAGCTTTAAAATAGGGGCACAATTACCACTGTGCACCAATCTTGTGGTACTTTACAAAATGGAAAAGCAAGTACAAGCAAGAACCCACCAACCCTTTACCAGCCCTCAGTATTTTAGGAGTTATCCCATAATACCCTGCGGCTCTCACTTCTTTCATATTTCTCATTGCCTTCATCATTTCTTTCATACTAATCTCACGTTTATACAAGCCACCTAACGATTTGTTCTATCAAACCATCGCAATCGTCACTCCCAAGTGGCAAAGAAATAAGTGCATCCTCTTTTCCAAAGAGTCCCTCAATATTGTTCTTCAATACCCGTTAGTTCAACTGATTTGAAATTTTGGAACAAACAGCAAACACTAATTATAAAGATGTGTCAGTGCAAAATGTTACATAAGCAATACCACTTGCGTTTGAATTTAGTCGTAGTGCATTGGCTGGTGTAAACACATTGCCAATCGATGTCCCCAACCTCTGACATCGTAATTATAACTCGAATGATTTATGCCGTACATATTTTGATGACACTGTGAAACAATAAACTGAGTAAATTATATTATTTGTATAAAAATATTAATCTATGTTAATTTCATTCGTTGATGGTTTAATGGGAAAGGATATTGTTGTTGTGCAGAGAGGCGAAAGTTCAAATTCTGAATCGAACTCACAGGAAAGTGGTATGAAAGAAATAAATATGTGTCGCTTATTTAGAAATGACGTTGAGGCAAATTTTGTAAAGTGTCCCTAATGGCTGAGTTGTTCGTAATCGTATAACATTGTAAATATTCGTGAATAAGTAATTACTTTGAACACCGTGTAATAAAAATTGGACATGTTTAGATGTTTAGAGTAACATACATACATACATATACTCACGGCTATAAATCCCAGGAAGGGGTAGCCAGAGCTAAAGAATTAGAAATTCCTCAGCCACTTTTGGAAATTTGAGTGGGGAAAAGATAGTAAAAATAAAGGTTGTTGGTGATGTGTCTCCAACCGCATCGCCCAAAAATCCCTTAATAGCCCCATACCGTTAGTCGCCTCTTACGTACACCCACCGGAAGAAATGGGGTAGTGCTATTCTAAACTGACACCACACGGCAACGTGTGTTTAGAGTAAGTGGTAGTGGAATGGTAGATAATTTAAGATAATAAAATAAAATGCATATATTTACAAGAAACATGCGTAGAATGATTGACAAATAAATTACAATCATATACGTGCTTTACATGTTCTGCCGAAGTCCGGGGCTTGTAAATGTCAAGTATGATATGAGGTGAAATAAAGTTGTACATTTATTCAATACATTTTAGTGAAATGTAATACATTATATTATTCAATAAGTAATAAGAGGATAACATTACTGAAATATAAAAAAATGACACCATTATTTTAAAAGTCATTCACTCCATTCACTTCACTCAAATTTTCAATCAGATAGTAAAATAGTATTTTTTTAATCCTTTCATTGTAATTCATTTCATATCCCTAATGTAATGACATTATTATATTTGAATAAGAATATTAAAAGTCAATGTTTAGCATGTAAGGACTCAATTTTCTACACGTTTCAAATGAATTTAAATTATATATTGGGCACCATAATAAAAAGCCAATGAAAACAAAAAAAAACGTGTATTAAACTTAAACATGTTGAGAAAATAACCAAATCCAAATTATTCACGTTTTGTTCCAAAAAATCTAATCATTCCAACTCAATCAATTGCACCAAATCATATATGATAACAGTCTTTATTACCGACGTGTAGATATAGTACAGAATTATGAGCAATCAACCTATAGATTGTTAAGTTGACTTTTGCCCGTCATCGGCTATTAAGAATTCTTTGTTGTGAAAACATGTTGGACTATTTACACAACACGATCCTCTGAGATCTTTTGTAGGAGTAACCAAAGAGTTTACCGGCTGATATGTCCAAGTTATTCCGAGCTATCGCTCTCACGTTGATCAATGGAATTTCATAGTCACCAGTGAGATTTGCTGTTAAAATGTGAAGCGGTTTGATGGCTTTATTATAACAAACAGTTTGACGGCGATAAATAGACGAAGCATATACAATAACAAGCCTCTTGATGTGACAATAACGCGTGATTGCTCTAAAGAGTTTTGTAAATGAAATAAGAACTTTGTGCTGGACATGAGTCATTGGATGTGTATGTTGATTGGGTCACTGACGAGTCTCTTTTATCAATACTTCGTTCAGTTTTAATTTGGAATACGTTTGATGATTGTTTGTTTGTTTGTGTTCCGGTTCGGTGGTTTTAATTAGTTGATGAGAACCTTATGGTTGATGTAATGTGTGGGTAAACTGAGTGCCTAGTGGAATGCAAATGAATTAAAGTAAGTGTATAAAACTATTTCTTTTGTTAACAGTCTAGCTGTAGAGCCCTGTGTTCAATATTATGGGGTTATATAATAGGGTTATTTTGAAGTTAATATAGAGCCTAAAAAAGGCACTGCTGCTTTCTACATTACTTTTTAATATTGTAGGGTTAATTTGATAATAACGATCTTATCGTACCAAAAGAAAGGAGGTCATTTATGTCTTCATTGCAGGGATGTTCTCAATGTTCTCACGATACAAATAGGTAGCAGTAAATGTCACACAGCTCATACAAAATCATATTATAGAACCTCTAGCCTATTCTGAATAGGGTGAGTTGGACATATTTCACCACTAACTACGACTAACAACCACTAACATAATAGTTGTCGGACCAAAGGCTCAACGTGCCCTCTGAAGTTCTACTGTTCGACCACGGGAGTGACTCGCCCAGTAGAATTTCGAATTCGTATGTATTTTTTTATGATATTGTACTTAAAAAACGGTATTCATAACTACGTTCTCGTAACGGAAAATGTCTGGTCATACATCTTCATCATTACAATCAATAAATATCGATGTGTGTAAAAAATATCTCTCCTATGTCCATACCATTTTTAATTGCACTATCCATTTATTGAAATTATTACAAAAAAAGTGTAAGGTAGAGAAAGACCAGATTTAAAGATTGGTATTCAATATAACTGTTTTTTTTGTTTTATGTTTTTATAATTATGAAATACATGAAAACTGTATCACTGAGTTTATGGTTAGGAACAATAACGTAATGAATGAACAAAACTATGATTTTCTTAATCATTCTTTTATTTACGTCAAAAATGATTAACTAAAGCGTTCTAAGCCCTTTATTCCCATTTCATTATCAAACGTTATTTCATCAAATATTATTACGAAGTTCTGTTTCCACGATTTGTTTGTTCATTTACTGACCGCCTTTCATCTGTACGTGAGCAAATAACGAATGTATGGCGTATGGGTCACAAGTGTCCTGATGACGTAATTCCGGACAGAACAACATCAAAGAGGCTATGATATATGCATGTTTTGTCGTCTCCTGTCCTATCGTCGCTAAATTTTGTGTATATTCATAATAAAGAGTTTTCTGCTGAAGCTTTGAAGTCTAATTATGCGACTCGCCAACGATATATCAAGGCAGGACTAATTATAGAGAAATGTAATCGATTGATTTACGGCGATGGAAGGAAGATGTTTCTTTAGACGCCGGCCGCTTATTGCTCGATAGGAATTTTTAGAATTGCATTTATTAAACGTTTGAAATACTTGTATTTTATATGACCACGTTTTTGTTATAAATTAACTTGGCAAAATATTATGCTTATTTTCTTCTCTGGATTAGATCTATTTTGGATTTCGTACTTGGAAGGAGAAAACTTCGCTATCTGTCTTTTTGGTCGTCCCTTATCAAGCCGGAACTCATGCACCGTGGTGGAATGATGAACCTTCTGCAAATGATGTATTTTTGTGATATTATGAATATAATATTATGAATGAAAGAAATGTTTACAGAGGCTTCTGTAAAAAAACTTGATTTCAATTATCTCTAACTACAAGTCAAGTCTCCTCATAACTTAAGAAATGATTTCAGTATCTATTTTTGTACAGAATTATATTATAAAAGATAAAAAAATATGTTTATTCCCGAATTTCACATTTTGTTCCTATTTCAATTCCTCCCAAACCGTTCTCGTAATGGTCACCAATTTAATCATGTTGGTAAGGGACCGTCATGCATGGCTAGGATGAAAATGAGAAATTAATCATAAGGAGTTATGCCTATTTTAAGTTTCTGAATAAATAGATGGTACTTATTAAAAATTATTTTTGTTTCACTACGCATCACAAAACAGTACACTTTTTAAATGTTTGTGACTTTTTGTATGTACTGAGTACTGTTTTGGTATAAAGTCCAGTGGTCTGAGAATTATATAAGGTAACTATGTTCAGTTAAATCAAACCCACAGCTTGTTTTGTATAAATACGTTTTATATTTTATTCCTTATTTTTTATATACATACATACACTCAAGGCTATAAATCCCTACAAGGGGTAGCCAGAGCTAAGGAATTAGAAATATCTCAGTTATTTTTAGAAAGTTGAGTGGGGAAGGATGGTATAATAAAGGTTGTTTTGTGATGGGTCTCCAATCGCATCGTCCAAAAATCCCTTAAAAGCCCCAATACCGTTAGTTGCCTCTTATGTACACCCGCCGGAAGAAATGGGGTAGTGCTATTCTAAGCCAACACTATTGTTATTATTTCGTTATTTTTTGAACCAACATAATCTTTGCAGGTACTAAAACTAATGCGATTATATTTCACTTTACAATTAAAATCACTATCATATATTTCTAAACTGGCTACATCCAATTCTTACAATGGTATACGCACGGCTACTTCTAAAATCCCAGAAAAAGGTACCCAGATCCTCAATATTAAAATCTCGTCCGCCACTTTTGGATTTTTTGTGGGGATGACATACATACATACATACATATACTCACGGCTATAAATCCCTAGATGGGGTAGCCAGAGCTAAGGAATAAAAAAATCCTTAGCCACTTTTGGAAAGTTTAGTGGGGAGAAGATGGTAAAATAAACTTTGTTGGTGATGGGTCTCCAACCGCATCGCCCAAAAATCCCTTAAAGCCCCAATACCGTTAGTCGCCTCTAACGTACACCCACCGGAAGAAATGGGGTAGTGCTATTCTAGGCCGACACTACACAGCCGATTTGTGGGGAGGAAATTTTATAATAACGGTTGTTGATGAAGGGTCTTCCACCACATCTCCCAATAATCACTTTAAAAGTCCCGGCTCCCTAAGTTGTCTTTTACGATCCCGGCGGTTAGTGTTAGTTAGTGGTTAGTGCTTCTCCAAGCCAACACTAAACATCAAACCTAAATACAATCTATCCATACATACATAAATATACTCACGGCTATAAATCCCTAAAAGGGGTAGCCAGAGCTAAGAAATAATAAATTCCTCTGCCACTTTTGGAAGTTGAGTGGGGAAAAGATGGTAGTACAAAGGTTGTTGGTGATGGGTCTCCAACTATCCATATCAAACCTTATTGTTTAAAATAACATAAATATCTAACGACCGCTTTCTGAATTGAGTATTCCAGCTGAGAACAACTTAAGTATCGTTCTGTCACATTGAAATCTCAACAACTGAATGAGACAAAACGATACTTAAGTCGTTCCCAGCTTGAATACGCAATTCAGAAATCGGGCGTAAGAAAAGCATTCTAAAGTTAATCTATGAGCAAGGAAATAAATCTATTTCTTTAAATCTGACTCAGTGCAATGAGCAGCCGATAGAGAGGACTCTGACTCTGCTGATTTGTTTGAGGTATGGCAAACAATTGACCCTGCTGCCATCTCAGCGTATTACTAGGAACAGTTAGTATTAATATGATCAAAAGGCAATCTTTGTTATCTAATATCGTATAAAATACAAGTTAAATGTATGAAATAAGTATAAATATATAAATATAATTCCATTGATAGGTCCGCTTTGCTGGCAGCAATTAAAGAAAAGACTCCAGATTTATATAAATATTTATGGCAATGTTATAGCAGACATTCAAAATTAATTTACCGCGGAAAACTGATTTATTCATGCGTCGGTTGCCAGCAAGGCGATCCTCTTGGCCCGGCCATATTCAGTTTGGCTATACACCCACACATCAAGGACTTAGCCTCCAAGTTCAATATGTGGTACCTAGATGATGGCACCATTGGAGGTGAGGCTTCCGAAGTTTTAAATGATTTGACAAGTATTATAAAAAACTTTCGAAAAATTGGATTGGAACTAAATTTTGATAAATGTGAAGTATACTTTGGCCCAAATTTCAATGATGAAACCGTGGCAGATTTGACAACAAAATTTAACACTTTAGCTCCAGGCATCAAAATTATTAATAAGGAATCGCTTCGTCTCTTAGGTGCCCCAGTTTTAGATGATTCTATTCCGAGCTTTATATCTGAAAAAAAAACAAAATTTCTTGAATCATCTACCCTTTTAGAACAATTAAACCCACATGTTGCATATACTCTTATAAAATATTGCCTTTTTGTACCAAAATTTACATATATACTGAGATGTTCTGGATTATGGAGGCAAATCTCAGTACTTTCGGATATTGATAATTTGATCAAAGATTCATTCTCAAAAATTTTTAACATACCATTTAGCGATCGCTGCTGGATCCAGGCCACTCTCCCCATTCGTCATGGTGGCATCGGCATCCGCAGCCTTTCAAGTATAGCCTTGCCTGCCTTTTTGTCATCTGGTTTTGGAATCTGTGATCTCTTCTTGCGCATCACTAACAAAGTGGTGGGTGTGACAGAGATCGCAGGTCTGTCAGAGGCAAAAAGTGCGTGGTTGGATATGGTCGGTCCAAACACAAATGTCCCTACCACTCTGTCCTCTCAGAGGCTTTGGGATGAGCCACTCTGCCGTCAAGTTCAAGTAAATCTCACCAATACAGCTCTTGACATGGTGGAGCGAGCTCGTCTCCTAGCTTGCTGTGAGCCAGAATCGGGACATTGGTTGAAAGCGTTGCCTTCTAGCAATCTAGGAACGTTGCTAGACAGGGGCACTTTTTCTATTGCCATAGGTCTAAGGTTGGGCGCAAAATTAAATGAACAACATCACTGCCGCTGCGGTGCTTTAGTGGAACAGCTAGGACACCATGGACTTTCATGTCGTCGCAGCGCTGGACGTCTGTCACGGCATGCTGCCCTCAATGACATCATCAGGCGGGCCCTTACCACCATCAACGTGCCAGCTATCTTAGAACCTTCTGGTTTGCTACGTGATGATGGTAAGAGGCCTGACGGGATGTCATTGATACCATGGAGGAATGGGAAGACGCTTGTGTGGGACGCAACTTGTGTTGATACGCTGGCGCCTTCCCATTTGTCAGGGTCTGCGGCTCGGGCTGGAGCTGCGGCTCATGAAGCCGAGGGTCTTAAGAAACGTAAGTATGGCTTCCTTGACGAAAGTCATATTTTTGTTCCTTTTGCTGTAGAGACCCTCGGCCCATGGGGTCCAGATGCGCGTAGATTATTCAAGGATATATCTACGCGCCTTGTTGAAACTAGTGGGGATCCTAGGGCTGGCACGTACTTTGCCCAAAGAATAAGTATAGCCGTTCAAAGGGGCAATGCAGCCAGCCTTTTGGGAACCCTTCCCCCCAGCGGCAGTGATTTTGAAAATATTTTTTATATTGTTTAATTATTATTTCTATCTTTTGTATATATATTTAAAACTCATATAGTCCGGTCGACAGGTGGTTTCAGATAGAAAAAGGTCGGAATTTAATGAAACTTGGAGATGTTGTTCAAGGATGGTTAATTAACATTTTGTCAAGTTTTGGACCTCGAGGACCCTGTGCAAAAAAAGGAGGGGGGGGGAGAACTGCTAAAATCTCGACCTTGCGTCAGTTTTTCGTCAATTACCTTTTTTCCTTACATCCTACGACAAAAACGTTCAGAAACATTTTGTAGTACGTGAAATTATCTACAATTTGAGTGCTCACAAATGTCTGTATGTCAATTCCTTACTGAGATATGGCGCTTCACAGAAAATATTGTTTTCCGAAATTCAGTAAAAATACCTTAAAAAAGCAGAAACCAACCTTATTTCTTATTTTAATAATAATAATTGTTGTTATTAAAGTCTGTAATTTTGAACCCCCCCCCCAAACCCCCCTCCCTTCCCCACCTAACCCCAATTCTCAAAAGCTTATTTTCTGCTGTAATTTCATACCAATCATATATTATGACGGTAATATTGGTATTGACATTAGTTACTTTTGAGACCGATATTCCCTCTCCCTATCCTTCCCTCCACTACATAGTTGTTCCAGGGTAGGTAAAAAAGACGTAATCCTTTCGTAAACAAAATTAATGATATTAACAAAATTAAGGTTTTGACAAAGTATACACTAGAGGCAACAGAGATATTGTTGAAAGGTCTCTCATACATAGTAGGTACGCATTTGTACTCATTACAGTTCCTGTCGAGATTTTTCAGCCGTTGGTTCTGCCTTCGTCACTGATCGTGAAAAAATCGGTACCGCAAGTCGTCAAGGTTGTCATTGTCAATATTGCCTCCATAAACTACTACCAGGAACTTTTCTCCAGCGTCCTTGATTTGCTGAGGAGTAGCGTTTGATTTAAGAAACGGAGCCACTATTGTAGAGAGGGCGGTATTCTTCATATAGGTGCTGCAAATTTTGTTCTTCCCCAATCCATACGGTGCTGACGTGGTATCACACCCACTCACTGCGTGGAGGAAAAGTATATCTTTGGGAGGAAACGAACAGGAACTTGGTGAGTAGAGGACACCACCACCTCTTCCACTTTTCTTTTGCTTTTCTTTATGGACATACCCAGTGCCGTCAACAGAATAAGTATATCCACATCTTCAACAATTATAATGACGCTGTCGAATTCGCTAGCTTTGGATATGGCGGTGTTGACGATCAACACGTCGGCGTTTTCATGTGCTTGCTTCTCTTCGATGCTAGCTCACGCTGAATTTCGGAAAAAAATATTTTCTGCGAAGCGTCATATCTCAGTAAGGAATTGACATAAAGACATATGTGAGTACTCAAATTGTAGATAATTTTACGTACTACAAAATTTTTCTGAACGCTTTTGTCGTAGGATGTAAGGAAAAAAGGTAATTGACGAAAAACTGATGAAAGGTCGAGATTTTTGCAGTTCTCCCCCCCCCCTCCTTTTTTTTGCACAGGGTCCTCGAGGTCCAAAACTTGACAAAATGTTAATTAACCATCCCTGAACAACATCTCCAAGTTTCATTAAATTCCGACCTTTTTCTACCCAACTCCACTTCTTGCGACTTGTCGACCGGACTAATAGTTTAAGATTGTATTTAAATGTTAATTACTGTATATAATTTTGTGTGTTTACCAAATATACTACGTCCTTTGCGTAGAAATTCTAAATGCCGTGTAGTGTTGGCTTAGAATGACACCCCTTTCTACCCACGGGTGTCATAAGAGGCGACTAACGCCCGATTTCTGAATTGAGTATTCCAGCTGAGAACAACTTAAGTATCGTTCTGTCGCATTGAAATATTAACAACTGAATGAGACAGAACTATACTTAAGTTGTTCTCAGCTGGAATACTCAATTCAGAAATCGGGCGTAAGGCTATGGAGCTTTTTTAAGTGGTTTTAGATACTTTATTTCTACCATCTTGTCTCCTATCAACTTCCAAACTTGGCTGAGGCGTTTCTAGCTCTGAAACCCCGTGAGTATAATTTACATACATACATAAATATATATGTATGTAAATTGTAAAGAATACCTATTTAACGTCAGACAATGTGTGAAATAGATCGAAGTATTTGAACTTATAAAATCAATAATCAACGGAGTCCAATGCGGTTTTGTTGCAACACTTTGTAACCGCATTTGACTTCTGACGTCTAAACCACAGTATTTCAGCATGAAGAATGCATGTACTCGCGCCTTTATTTACCATTAACACGCTCATCGCGGAAGCCCATTTTTGCATCTAGTCAATGTGACGCAACGAGATCCTAAAGTTCTCGTTGTGATCCACGAGGAATGACGCAACGAGATCCAAAAGATCTTGTACGACTTGGTCACTTCAAACCTCAATATTTCTATGAAATTTGGAAAAAAATAATATTTTTTTGTATGTTCAGGTAGTAGATAAACAGACCTTTCAGTAAGTGTTCTTCGCCTCGAGTTATCTAAAAAAATGCTGGAAAAATTTCAAAATAAAAAAAACGAGAACTTTTGGGTCTCGTCCCGCACTAGATAGCTAAAAATTGCGAGTACTCTTAGATCTCGTTTCGCTAATATTGCATAGTATCGATGAAAAAATAGTGATGGGAAACAATAAGAAAAACAACATTATCGATACTGAATTATATTATATTAGATAAGAACTAGCAGGTAAGGCATTACGAACTTCTTAATTAACTTTTTTAATGTTTTTCATTAAAACAAGGAAGACATAAAGTTTAAGGTTAAGGGTTTTTGTGTGAAATGTAATATCACACAAAAACCCTTAACCTGTTTTGTCTTTTCACTGCACACTCCAGGAACACGTTTTAACACTTTCCGGAACAGAGATGAAGATTTTGGGGATCCATTACTTTCATTTACCGGTTCTTCAGAAGAACTAAAAGAAAGTTCTAATATTTTTCTACTGCGTTTGCGATTCGTCATTCTGATTATAGCGTGATTGACATGCACTCATCGAAAGTTGACACGGCACTAATTAGTTTCTTATCAAGCTTCGCACGAGATTGCAACGGGATCCCTTGGTTCTCGTTTCGCACTAGATGCAAAATTTTACTATTTGGTCGCAACGAGAACTATTAGATCTCGTTCGTTTTCATTCATAAAAATACTACTATCGATGTACCTAATGTCAGAAAATATATTTATCTTACTCTATCAGTAAAGAAACATACAGAAATATCATTTGCCAAAACAGGATGGACATAAGATTTCTCTTGCGCGATACTTGAACGTCACAAACGAGAACTAAAAGATCTCGGTCCGCGTTGAACGTGTTAAGGAGGGCAGAGATCGTCTAATCGATAGCGATTGCACTTTTGTACATACATACATACATACATATACTCACGGCTATAAATCCCTAGAAGGGGTAGCCAGAGCTAAGGAATTAAAAATTTATCAGCCACTTTTGGAAGCTGCGTGGGGATAAGATGGTGAAATAAAGGTTGTTGGTGATGGGTCTCGAAACGCATCGCCCAAAAATCCCATAAAAACCCCAATACCGTTAGTCGCCTCTTACGTACACCCACCGGAAGAAATGGGGTAGTGCTATTCTAAGCCGACACTACACAGCAATTTTGTACACACTTTTGTACGATCCTGAAAATCCTCACAAGCTTCGTATGCATTCATTAATACATGTTGTTATTCTTAACTCTACGGATGCCTGCTTTTTTACGTTTGCAAAATGTTTCAACGACTGAACAACCACGATAGCTCAGTGAGAGGCGTCTAGGTTCGATCCCCGAGTCAGGCTTACACCAATGAATCATTTCTTAAGACATATGTGTCGTGAATTTATCTTTGTTGTTAACGGCGAGGGAAAATATCGTGGGGAAACACACATGACTAAGTTGTACTTAGTCGGTTCAGCCTCAGATACATTTTTAGCATATAAATAAAATACACTTAGCAGTCCTGGTAGTAAGCCGAAAACCGAATATTCATATCTTTCGATTTTTCATTTACATTAACCTAACGAAAGGGGTAAAGACACTTAGTGATGAGTGGCAGAACACATAATCTTGCTTAAACATCTTCAAAATAATTAGTTATTATATCTTCAAAAGACCCGTGAGACCTCTAGGTAAAGTCATGGCAATATATTGTCTGTTTCGTTGAGGCAACGATATGATGAATAAGCTAGTGATACAAGGAGGCATATTTTATTTTACCAAGAGAGATTAGTCAGGATCGCACAAAGTAGCGATCGATAAAGCCTTTACCTCCCCAATGGGAACAACGGGCGAGTATAACGCCCGATTTCTGAATTGAGTATTCAAGCTGAGAACGACTTAAGTATCGTTTTGTCTCATTCAGTTGTTAAGATTTTAATGCGACAGAACGGTACTTAAGTTGTTCTCATCTGGAATACTCAATTTAGAAATCGGGCGTAAGTAAGTATGAAGATATATCACACAATTCTGAAGCATTCTAATCGTAGCGTAGTATTTTCGAAAGCTATGATTGATCTTAACGTTTAAGTTATCGCAACCAATTCTTTTGTCATATCACATGCCGTTACGTTGCTAAGGAGTTGTATTAACCTTTGAACTATTGTTCAAACCTCATTAAGTTGCAGACACAAATTTGGGCTCATATTAGTTTTTACGATAGTTTTTTTTCCATTGGGTTAGGTAAAGACTATATCTTCTACTATCGATCGCCACTTTGTACGGTCGTATTAAACCTCTCTAGTTTAATTTAGAACTATAAATCTTGCGAATGTTGCGAGAGCTATCCACGGCAAGCCTTGAGGTTGGACTGATGATGAACCGGTCGAAGACGAAAGTTATGACCAATAGCACAAAACGTAGGGTTGAGGTAGATGGGCAGAAAATACAATACGTCGATGAGTACATTTACTTGGGCCAGATAGCGTCCTTCGAATCCAGACAGGACAAGGAAATCGATCGAAGGATTGAAAATGCCTGGAAGAGCTTCTGGTCTATGAAGTCGCTAATGAAGGGCGACTTACCTTTGTCCCTGAAGAGTAAACTCATTGATATGTGTATCCTGCCTGTCCTAACTTACGGTGCACAGACATGGTCACTGATTGAGTCTCAGAAGTCCAAACTTAAGGTGTGCCAGAGAGCGATTGAGCGCAGTATTTTGGGTGTGAAGCGAACAGACCGCATTCGCAACACCGACCTGCGCTCCAAAACTCAAATAGCCGACGTGGGTGCTAAGACAGCCAAATTGAAGTGGGACTGGGCGTGGCATGTCTGCCGTATGCCGCCGGACAGGTGGGCTAAAAATGTAACCCAATGGGTTCCTAGCAACGGCCGCCGGCGCAGAGGCAGACCAAGAAGGAGATGGCGGGATGACCTGGACTCATTTCGAAAAGATTGAAGAGAGCAGGCCCAAAGCAGGGATGAATGGAAAATCCAGGGAGAGACCTTTGCCCAGCAGTGGGACACAATAGGTACATAAAAAAAAAACTATTCAAATGCTTTTGTATTTTTCATACTACTTGATCTAAATATATGCTGCGTGGTCGTATTTTTTTTACATCCTTTACTGTTATATAAACTATTAGGCTTTATTATTCTAACAGTTAAAATTCGTGAGTTTTTGATATGGCTCGAGAACTAACAGAAACAATTAATTTTAAAAAAATGTAACGGTCAGCTTTCAAAGGTAGTCGATGAATTGTTAATACTTAAACTTTGGTTATCTGTTTTTGGTATTTATAGTCGTGGACATAGGAAGGTAATGCTTTCTCACAATGATATTTCTCATTGTAGCCCTTATTGTTTGATTATATATGCTTAAATTTCTATTAAGCGTTTTTCCACTACAACTAATCGATTCTCATTGTCATTTTTCACCATAAAGCCATTATAATAACTAGCTAACAAAATAAATATAGCTGCTCTATGTTAGAAATAAATTCATTGCATGAAAGGCTCGTGCAGTTTTGCTAGAGAACATCGTTTAGAGCCCAGCGCTTGGGAGACACATGGCGTACATACATGCAATATACCCACTCCGTTAGTTCCCAGTGGGGTAGGCAGAGACTATCGATCGCCACTTTCTTGACACATCTTTGTTAACTTCCATCAATCTTTTCATACATGCCCTTTTATTCTTCAAACATGGCGTAGATTTTGAAAAAAAATTATCATTTTATTTGACAGGTTACTTTATTCCTTGAATAAGTTTGCCAGGATCGTATTACATTCTTCATTTACTTACTTACTTTTGTTCAGGACCGGCTTTTTGATCTTAATTTATTGTACTTATAGGTTTGGGCAGGTAAAATAAAAATACGTTTTCAATATTTCTGTATCAAGATTTATTGCATCTATTCACACACCTTTTGAGAACGGTATGAAGTCGTTCGAAAATAATTAAGGTTATAAGCATTCCGAAGAATACAAATTAAATAGTAAACAATTTTGTTTCATGTATCTGGGAGTGGTCAGCTAAAGATATTTTATTAAATCGCCACACAAATAATATGTATTCTGTATACAAGCGAATAATTTCAACTCATAATGTGATTAAAGGAAAAATTTAATATTGTTTTAAATAAAATGAAATAAAGCAAAATATTAAACATACACTCTTTAAATAATTATTCGCGAAGATTCTTATTTCACGGCTGACTTAAATTCCATTCAAGAAACAGACCACATTTTCCAGTATTGCCATTTTGAATTTATTAATAGTTTCGTTGTTTAATTAGCAATTTTTAATGTTACATCATTCGTCAATTATTCATTATTTACAATAATACAGTAATTAAGTTATTGCGTTTATTTCTTCTTAAATATTCACGTTATTATTATGATATATAGTTACAACTTACAACAGCAATATATGTACAAAACTATAGACTCAATTTTGGACTTTCAGTCTCTACAATTGAAAGTATTTTCTACTCTCCAGAAATCAACCAGACATTTAACTATACACTTATATAAAAATCCTAAATTAACTAAACAAGGCCATTTTTCTACTCTTTCATAAAGTATAATTTTGACTATGAGACAATATAAAGTACAAGATTGATCATAAAAATTCATTCTATTTATAAAATATACTGATTAAAATTGCGGTTCTCAAAGTAATGTTACACTAGACTTGAACAATGTGATATAGTTTATCAGAAAAACAAAGTGCTCTGACTAGACCCCTCCCACACAGATTAATTTTATGTCTGTTAAGACAAAATATGCATTGTCGATTTTCGTATTTTAATTACTGACCTCGTTTGAATTCACATTTAATCTTAATTTTAAAACAGTATGAAACAAAACCAATTCAAATATAACTACAGATAATGATAAAAGTGGACGTCATTAGGCACTAAGTATCATTGGGATAGTAGTAGATGAACAAAAGGTAATTGGTGATCTTATATAAATAAAATATCTCCATAAAAATACTAACACAGTTTTGTTATCTAGACGAAACATAACACGTAACACACATGATGAAGTTCGGTAAGCCGCCTCCAACAACAAGTGCGGCAACTATCGCAAGTTTTAACGTGTCAATAGCACCTTATATTGTCGGTCGGTCGGGGCGCGCGGCCGCGACGTCTTGCGAGTTGTCAACCTCAAATGGACATAGCGTCGTATCCACTATCACATCTACGCTTCTCCTATCGGTGCATATTTATTACCTATCGTGTATACATTTGTGTACATATTTATAACACTTTATTCTATTTGATATTTACAAATCCCTCGGGGCACCGATTGGTTGAGAAGAGCGCGGTTATTGTCGAGCGCAAGGAGCGGGCGAGGGGCAGGTGGTCAGGCACGGGGAGGGGGTGGTTGCTCTGCAAGTGATGACGTGGAAGATGAAGAAGGGGAAGGAGCGGGTGGAGCTGGCGCTGGTGCAGCTAACGCTAAAGATCTAGAGTATTCTAATAAAGCGACGTCTGCTGGAGTCGTCTGAGAATAAAGACCTCGGTATAGATCGGGTCTGCCGTACGGATGTGCGAGTCGAGCCGCTGCTGCTGCAGCCGCTGCGGTCTGGTAAAAAGCAGATGCAGATGACGGAGGGGCAGGCGACTCACCATCTTTACTTGCCATATCCGCTAATGACCAGATTCTAGGCTTTGCCGAAGCAGGCGTACTTCCAGGAGGTGCTCGCGAAGGTAAATGTTGATATGCTGGATGAATTGGCCTCTCGTAAGGTTCAGGCGATTCTGGACCGCTGTCGGCTCGAGATTCCGACCATTCTGATTCAGTTCTTTGTCCTAACAAGTCTAATCTTTGTTGTGGTCTGTCACCGTCTTCACTGGATCCAGTGCCAGAATCTTTTCCATCTAAAGAGAAAAATAATTTAACTTTAGTAACAGACAAAAATAAGTTTTCTTATGAATCTAGGTAGTTAATTTAACATAAAAAATGGCAGTACCATGAAATATTTAATAAATTTATAGTGCATTTTCATAACTGCTGTAGAATTTTGCGTCAATACATTTCGCACATTAATACAACAAGTGGAATAATTTCAGCAAACCCGGAAACTCACTCATGATAAGTAAAAACATGTAAAGTAGCAATCAACTTACCCAAACCGTCTTTTCCATCATTGCTTTTATGATCATCATCATCGTTGTTATTATCATCGTCATCAACTCTGTTGCGTGGTTCCCAAGTCATTTTGTTTTCTTTCTTGAGTCGCCGGCGAGCGTTGGCGAACCACGTGGACACTTGGGTTAGCGTCATCTTGGTGATGATGGCCAGCATTATCTTCTCTCCTTTTGTTGGGTATGGATTCTTCTTGTGCTCGTTGAGCCAGGCTTTCAATGTACTCGTAGTTTCTCTTGTTGCATTTTTCCGTCTCGCTCCGTTCAAGTCCATTCCATAGCTATAACAATAAATAATATAATTGAATTACAATAGTAATGATTGCAGACATCAAAGTTTTATATTTTAAATAGATATGTACCTATATAAGTAAAATATGCTTGTCTTTATAAAAAAGTAGGTTCATGTTGTATATTTTAATGGGTTTAACTTTGTTGGTTTTTAAACGACATCTTTATTTACCAATCTAAACATTGCGGTTATAAAATATAAAATAATGAATAAATACTTTGTATGACGTCCTATAAGTAAAAACAATTTAAAATGCAAACTTAGACAGTTTTTGTACGTCTCTTTAATTAGGTGAACATAACAGAACTGTGAGCAGCGGGCCATCAGATAAAATGCAATTTCCAAAAGGTCGTGAACGTTGCAAATGTAAGAAGTAATCTAGAAAGTGCTCAGAGTTCACAGAAGCGTTCTTTTTCGCTCCGAAACACTTGAATTGTTAATCGTGACAATGAAGCGTGAGAGGTGGGTGTCTGATTTGGGCGAGGTATCAGATCAGATAACGAAGGTAGAGAACGCCCCAGAGAGCTCGGGCATCGAGCACCCTCTGTCGGCTCGCTCGTTTCGGTGAGCCAATGAAACAGCCAGTGTAATAATTGAAATCGAGATAAGCCACCGTCTGCTGCGCCAGCATTAAGATACAGCTTATCGAAAAGGGCTACGTGTGCGTTTCGTTGACTGGACCACGCTCCGCTACTTGGATTAAACTCGATTTATCGTCTATATTTGTATGAACAACATTAATTGAATTTGTGTTGTCATTTTAAGCTGCTTGTTGCTGTTGGAGTTGAGTTCAATTTTAAACTTGCAATTGTCGGAGTTTAACCGACGCTGTGTCGTCGTCTAGTTTTATAACTTTTTGGTTTGATACGAGTACGTCGCGCAAATGCTGCCGACTCCATATGCTGCAACGCTGGTGTATTGTCGGAAATGGAGTAGGGTGGATACTAGGGATGAGTTGTATAGGAAATTAATAAAACTGTCACTTAAATCGCAGAACGTGACGGGCATCGCCCCTTCTCTATCCGCCGACAAGCAGTTTTGTGTCCTATCGTTGTGAGACATAGAGTACAATTCTGTTATGACTCTTTCGAACACTCTATTGTCGAGTTCGTTGTTGACTTAATACTCTCGCCTACGATCGAATAAGATTCTCATAAATAAATAAAATAGTGAATTCTATCCATTCTACTCATATAAAAACGTTATTACTTGCAAGTGGGTGAACTTATTTGATACAGTTAATAAATCGATGGCGTTTATGTGGGTTTCAGATTCAATTAAATGAGAATGATTTTTCCAAGTTCCTTTTAACAATTAGAATCGTTAGTCTTTTTATTAAACGTGATACACGTGTGTATCGTTAGTGGTTGGTTTTAATGATGTGTTATGATGAATGAACTATGATCTATGAAGTAACAATACAAAAGTGGAGCAATGGTTGAGCTTAGGCATATTCTGCAAACAAAAAAGCTTCATTTATCCACAGGCGTTCCACTTTCACAGCATCCGTGCTCGCGGGGATAGCGCGGCGAAGCTTCATTTTTTATTATTTCACTTCCCCCGCAAAGCTCGAGCGTGGCAACCGTTTTGTGGCCGCCATCCCCCTTGCAACCCCGTCTTCAATTAAATCCCTATCGCGCTCACCACCTCATGCTTTCTACTTAAACTCATAAAAATGAGATAAACACAAAAATATTGCTCGTATCTACCACCGTTGTTATTAAACTAAGCTATTGCTACTGCGGTTAATTCATATTCAAATGGTATTTTTATTCGACGATTTTTCGCTTCATGGTAGTACTTAATGAATTATATTCATTCATTTTAGGCTGATCTTTGTCATACTTTATTGCGTCAAGTCGGTAAAAGCTCGTTACTTTTATTGAGTTTGTGTTTTGAAATAGGTTTGATTTAAAAATGCTTTTGAAAGAAAGGTGAAATCATGACAACTTAAACATGAGTTAGAATCATCGAAGGAACGTCTAGGTGAAAAACAAAATAGTTCCGAAGTTTGATTAATCAAATAATTTTATCGTTCCGTAGTCGGTATAACTATTTTGATTTAAAAAATCTGTTAATTAGTGTATTAGTAGCGGATGCGATTAGATGAAATAAAATAAGGAATTGTAATCATCACTCCTTTACAAAATGTTAAGGCATCTTTGGAGTAATCATTTCATTATATACTTCCACATTAAGACGGTTTCGCCCCTAAGCAATTTGCAATTAGTTAGTTTCTTAAAAATATGTACAAATTTTGTATCGATTAAATATGGTTGATACTTTTTGATCTAAAACGATGTGGCATCAGTCTGAGGATGTAGACTGTCAACTCTAAACGACCACCCAATCCTAATCGATTATTGGATTATGGACTCGATGAAACATCAATAACTGTCTCCCACTGCTTTGCAATTGATGCTCCCGGCACAACATATACCTATGCAAAATAATAGATTTGACTGGGCAATGCTAACCAATAGATAGTTTTTGTTTGCGTTCGGCAAGTTTTTTGTTATCCTAATAATAATATCACAAATGGTTGTTTTTTTTATCCACATGTCCTAAATATCGATTTGGTGTCCAAGAAACTAATTAAATTTAAAGTTAGAGTTATTAATTTTTCAGTCAAGTCAGTTTTTTCCAACCTTTCCAAGTTTGACCATGTATATGATCAGTGATGCTTTTCTTAAACACCACTTAAAATTTACGTTCTGAACGTTGTTTTATTTACTTTTGTTACAATAATATATTGAATACAGCTGTTATATAAATACTTTGATTCTTATATAATAGTTAAAAGGCGAACTATTAGGTAAACCATGACTTTAAAAAAACGCATATTACTCCTTTGTAGGATAAGTAAATACCTCTTAAATACCTAGTTAGATTATCACTCTCAAGCGTAAGCCTACTATGCATGTTATAGAATGAAAAATTAATTAGTATTTTCTAATTGAGTTTATGCTATTAACTCTTTAAAATATAGTTAACAAGTGTAGATTTTAATACAATAAAATATACATTATGTTCGGAGTTATACCAGCCAAAGTGTTAATTGGTTTATTATCTGACACGGAAACGAAAATTACTTTATTTTAGAAACAAAATTTTATACGGTATAGATTTGACATTTGTTTCGTATTGTTTTTCCGAAATCTCTTCCAATAGTCACAGAAATCTCCCTTATTATTCGAGATAACTAATATAGAAGTATTAAAATCTATAATGAATTTTCGGCTTTAGAATAAGTTGGAGCTTAAAATTATTTTATGCCACATTTGTTCGATTATGCAAATTTTCAAACAAAATTATTGTCTTAATCATCTACGCAGTACACCAAACTTTATTTTTTATTTAGTAAAGTGAATGGGTTACATCAATAAAATAAAAAATTCTGTAAAAATAGCTGTGTAGTGTCGGCTTAGAATAGCACTACCCCATTTCTTCCGGTGGGTGTACGTAAGAGGCGACTAACGGTATTGGGGCTATTAAGGGATTTTTGGGCGATGCGGTTGGAGACCCATCACCAACAACCTTTATTTCACCATCTTTACCCCACTCAACTTTCCAAAAGTAGCTGGGGAATTTCTAATTCCTTAGCTCTGGCTACCCCTTTTAGAGATTTATAGCCGTGAGTATATGTATGTATGTATGTATGTTCAAGTGATTGACCGGCGATGCAGTTGGAGACCCATTAGCAACACTCTTTGTTTTCAATTCTTTCCCCACATAAGTTCCGGAAGCGGCTGAGGAATTTTCAATTCCTAAGCTCTGCCTATTCCTTTCTGGGATTTATAGCTGCGAGTATATGTTTGTATGTATCAATAAGATGTACAATGACAATAATCCTCATTTACGTTTGGTCAATTTGTTAAATAAGTGGTCTGACATGTAGACGCTGAAGAAGAAATTGCTCCGACTCACATGTTCTCTAACTCTAATACGTTTAGAGGTATGACATATTTGCAACTCTAGGTTATAATAACATTCCCACCTAGTACCAGACAAGTATGCCTAACTTTCAGATTGATTCTTCTACCGCATAAAGTTTTGATAACCTAAGAAACTGCACCGCATGTCGGATAAACTAGTGCCTGGCTATTTTAAGCTGATACACAACACTTAATTAAGTACCAAAATTTAATAAACTGTACCACAAGAGCAAAACAATGTCCAACGACATTTGAGTACAGCATTTTAACGTAAACCAATACTACATAATGTTAACAGCGGTGAAACAATAAACGAAACAGAAAAGAACATCTCTATGAAACCTAATATTGCAGTTCGTACTATAACAAGTTGTTCCCGGTTTGTATCTACTCCAACAAAGTACATGATGGAACTAGCTTTGTCGACCGAGTATTATGTTTCCCCACATTTCGAATCGACCAATGACATTGTCGCACCCATATAAAATTTCATGGTGCGATATTTTGAGAGGTAATATAGAAAACGCTATCTGCCTTCCATTTCGATGATTTCTCGGTGAAATGTAGACCCGATTCGAGAAAAAAAATGTTGACATACTGTTCAAATATATTTGGTGACATCTTTTAAAATATCGTTTTACCGGTATCGCCCGTCTGTGGTTATTGGATAACATTTTTCATAAAGTTTTTTACTTTTTACTAGCATTTCTTCATTTTAAAACCTGTTTTTGAAAACTAGTTGAGGTTGGATTTAATATATCAACGTTACATTGTTTCATAACATGAACTGATTTTAGTCAAGTTAGTAAAAGTAATCTTTTTTCATTACAATTTCCAGATAGAAAATGGCTGTGAGTGGTCAAGTACGTTAAATTTGGCGGTACCTAAGACTAGTTTTTTTATTAATTTTGAATGCAATTTTGTTTCAAACCTATAATATAATCAATGAGTAAATCTAGCTTTATCAGAGACTTTGTAATAGAACTATTCAATTTACCCTTCAGGTACTAGAGTAGAAGAAGAAGAAGAAAAAGAAAAAAAAATATTCGAAAAGTAAGAACACACTTACAAAGTACTTATGACCTAAACATGATATAAATTTTAAAAAACACTACACTTAACACAAATACACTTACATCTTTAACAATTTTTTTTTAAAAAACTACAGCACACGCAACATGTTCTGTTCTTACTAAAGAAATGGTCACTGGCTCAGGATATTTCTACCAGTACTGGGTACTAGTAGCACCAAGTCTCAAAATATAGCTGTTTGCTCCATTTTACTGAAAAATCACGATAGCGATAGTTTACTTCTTTACCCATTTACTCATGAATTAAAGTTTATTTTTCACAGAAACCCCCTTTTAACTCTCGGGGTGTAATTCATGCACCAACTTATTTTACATCGTTACTAAAACAAGCAGAAAAACTTGAAAGACAGGACTGTCACCTCTTACGAAACCGACGGGTATAAATACGGTAAAACATTTCTAAACCCACATTTCGCTTCTCTATCCTGAACGTAAAATGTGTCACAGTTATCTATAATTCAGTAGTGCTGACCTCCGTTTCATGGAAATACAATAGTGACGTTGAAGACCGTATTAATGTATCCTTGTGGGTTTCAAAAAGACAGCCAATTTCTATTTAAATCTAGTGTGTTAGTGTCGAGGGATAGTAAAATATGTATGCTCACGTGTCCTATAGAGGAAACAAGAGCTTCAGAAACAAAAAGTTTGTGTTGCTTTTGAAAAGATAAAAAATAATAATATATAATAAGATAAAGATAAATAAAACATAGGATTCATGTTTACGTCAAATTACATTACTGATAAGTTTTGGTATTGCGCTATTCTAAGTGGTGCTAATACTGGTGAGATATATAATCTAAATTTTCTCTATTACAAAAATTCCAATGTGTTATTGTTAAACTGTGTTGAAATGTGCATACTCGTAGTGCCATGTTGGTGAAGGAACCGTGATCCGTGATTTACCAATATTGTAAACAAGAAATTATATAACCACATATGTATTTTTCTTAAAAAAACCTAAAAGTAACTTATTTACACAAAGACCATGTAATAGCTGCGACTAACAGTATATTAACATGATTAATAATACCGTGGCAACATTACTACTACATAAAGCCCGCTACAAATAAATACAACAATTAAGGAAAAGAGTAACACGAGACTGAACAGAGCCTTCCATGCTACAAGTAAATTACCATGTTGAAAAAAAATGCTATCAGATAAAGGTTAATTAATTCGTCGTCGTAATATGAAAATGGCTGCACGCAACGGGGTATAGTGGAGTTTTAAAAGGTACGCAGGGTTTGAATGCGTGGTGGGTAGATAGGGCGGTAAGGGTGCGGCACGCCAAAAACACATTACCCGCGGCTCAGCGTTATTACGGCCAACCACACGCCTCCATATTGCCGATATCCACTGCCGGACATGCTACCCGATTACTAATTGGTCAGTTTCATGCATAAAACCCCTAATCAAAACAACTGACGCACATTTCGGGCCAGTCCGGTCGACTTACATCCGTAAAACGTAAATTATCGGGCGACAAACGATGACTTTTTTACGTTGGAGGTAGGGAAACATGGATGTATCATAAAAGTATTTGCTTTTTTCGGTGGGGTTGTTATGGTATTGAAATGTGTGTAGCTGACATACATATGAAAAATGGGCAATGGTTTATAAATTTTTAGCATTCTGTTTTTAGTCAATTGAAACGTGTTACAAACTAATCTTTTAATAGAAAAGACATATCGTTAACGTTAGGGACATAAGTAGGTAACCCTGTAAAGATGGCTGATGTGCGAATTCTTCAAAACATTCACATATACTAAGCGAAGTGGTTTCCTAGTAATATTTTTTTCGCCTTTAAGAAGCTTAATAATATAATGCATATTAAATATTTGTTACCTAGCTTATGTGTATTAAATCCAGTGTTTTTTATTATGGGCTACTTAGATTATTTCGTATTATCATAACTTGATTAAAGTTCTTTTTTTATTTTAAACGCATGATACTTAGTTTCCTCAGTTATTTTTTGAAGTTAAGTGGGAAAAAGGAAGCCACATTGCCCAACAAACCCCAATACTTCAGTCATCTCTTACGACAGCCGCGAAACGAGATGAGTCTATTTGTCAGTGCTATTTTAAGCTGACTCTACACACAATAATAACTGTTTTACTAATTTCTTAAGCACTTGTCATATATAAACAGTCGAGTCATTGACATTGCTGTGTAGTGTCGGCTTAGAATAACACTACCCCATTTCTGCCGGTGGGTGTACGTAAGAGGCGACTAACGGTATTGGGGCTTTTAAGGGATTTTTGGGCGATGTGGTTGGAGACCCATCACCAACAACCTTTATTTTGCCATCTTTTCCCCACTCAACTTTCCAAAAGTGGCTGAGGAATTTCTAATTCCTTAGCTCTGGCTACCCCTTCTCGGGATTTATAGCCGGGGAGTATATGTATGTATGTATGTATTTCAAGCTGACACTACACACATAAATTACTGTTTTACTAATTTCTTAAGCACTTATCATATACAAACAGTCGAGTCATTGACATTTATAAGACCTTTACATCAGATTGAAACGCAACTGTGGTTAGAGTGCTAAATATCGTGATGCACCTTGCGCCTCATGTGATAATCCTTGGTGGATGACGTTTTGAATTATGAATTAAATTATGTTGTATGGAGTAAAGTAAGAGGTTTATCAAGTATAATATGTGTAGATGTGCAGCTTTAAGGAACCATATTTTTAAATTTATTTTATTATGATGAGTTTAAAAGAATGTTTGAGTTACTAAAATCTGTTACTTAACGTCTCTAAAAATAAAAATTTTAGACTATTTAAAAATAATAATAACTCTGTGCTTTTGTATAAGAAAATAACTACTTGTAAAGAAAAAAGAAAATCTATTAATATTGAAAAAATTTCATCCTCAGTAGAATTCCGAATAAGCTCTATTTATGGTCTAGTTCCTAACTCGGTCTACTTATTTAAACAAGAATCTTCCACATTCGATTATAATATCGACTATAAATACAATAAGACAACAAGGTTTAAAATTCATATTGGTCTACAAGTTATAAAAAAAGAGGCAATATTACAAGATACACAAACGTACTAACTGAAAATCATTAAAAGCTGCAAATGGCCATTGAGGATGTGTGCAGGTAATCCTAGTAAACGTACCGCTTTTACCAAGTTTTTACTACGGCTTCTGTATAGACTGCACTGAATTACCTTTATTGGTCTTCACCCCATTTGTTTTCCCCCTGAACTATGATATAGTAGTAAACCGAAGCTAAAAGTCAAAATAGATTTAACACGTCTATGTAACAAAGTAAGTACTTTTTTTTTAATTCGATTAAAGCTTTTCGACTTATTTCAATAAACAAATCATTAAAAACATAAAAAAATAACCACTATGTAATAAAAGAAATATTGGTTATGTAAAATCTTGTATTGTAGGGTATTGGGGCTTTTTATTGGATTTTTGGGCGATGCGGTTGGAGACCCACCACCAACAATCTTTATTTTACCATCTTTTCCCCAAGCAACTTCCAAAAGTGGCTGAGGAATTTCCAATTCCTTAGCTCTGGCTACCCCTTCTAGGGATTTACAGATTTACAGTTAGTATGTATGTAAAATCTTTGATAAATAAGTTATGCTCGAAAAATATCAGCATGCTGAAAATTTGGGTAACTGTATGGGGAGACTTTTGGAGTGGTATGAAACACTGTGTTAAAAAACTCCTTGAAACATATTTATTATCTCTGCTCACTCCTTGGACAAGTTATGGAACTGATTGTATTATTTTTGGTTCCAGTAGGTATTGTATGCAATCACTGGAAAAATACACTTTTTTTGTTAGTTTTGACCTTCAACCTTTTATTTTATCTCCAACGACTCATTTGATAGCATTTTATTAAAAGATTTAATTTACTTGGCAACTAAGTTACTAAATTGATTTGGTAAATTAATTACTGAATACTAAATGATAACGTTTGTTTTTAATATCGTACTTTAAGATTCGCTGTTTGAATTGATTATGTACAGCATTATTTTTACCAATCGTAAATGTTTTATAAAGTATTTTATCAATATTATGTTCATAAATTAATAAAGTATTAATTTATTTCAATACTGTTGTATAATAATGTGTTACAATTTTATGAGCAAGAGTCAAGTCAACATCTAAGATAAATCGAGTGATGTAGTTGGATACAAGTTTCAGTTATTGTATCTCGTTATGTGATTGAATGAGTAATGAAATAACACTCTGCAGGTTGTCATAAGCCTGTGATGCCATCATTAATTTTATTCCATTATTAACGGGTTAAAAAATTCTCAACTATACATTAGTAATAATAAAAGATAAAACAGTGATATAATGCAATCAACAAATATAATTAGCAGACAGGTACATAAAAAGAATGAACCCAGAGCCCCAACAAGTTCACTTATATAGCACTCGAAAAAAGACATAAGGTAGTGTTGTTCTTATCAAATTAGTAATATTAATACACTCTTTATTCCATAATAAGGCCAGTAAGTCAACACTTATTGAGAATTAAACAACAAATAGTACATTCATTTAATATCTATTAAAGATAACATTATCAGGGCCTCAATGCTTCTGATTTCTATGATGCATTACTTTGTAATAAGAATAAAGTGTCATTTTATTTTGTTGGTTACATACAAATACGTCTTATACAAATGTTTACCAATTCAAAAACGAGCGGAATGGATGCTGTATGTATGCTGAATAAAAGAATGGCTGATGATTGGTATTTTATTAACAAAAAATAGCTGATGTGATAGTATCGTTCTATAACTTTACCCTCTATAAGATTGATCAGCCCCCTTCTAACAACTTTTGTTACTTTGCAATGTTTGTATGTATGTGTCGGAAAATCATCAGTCATGCTCCGCTAAAAATAATGTAATTGCAGTTGCATGCAAGTCATTTTACATCAAAACAGCCCATTTTAGGTTTCAAGTAGCATAACATGAATTTAAATAAAATAAAATAAAATAAAACTCATTTATTTCGGACAATGCAAATCCATAATTTTGTTAGTACACACATTAATCTTAGGGTGCTATTGTTAGTAGAGAATTTAGAGATTTAGATGAGCCCATAAAATAAAATAATTGACTGCAAATAATGAATCGCTTATTTAAAGAAATCACCTGGAATCCTAAATTGACTTTTACTCCGACTTTATAAAAACTCTTCAAATCATGTAAGTTTTTTCAGTTATTGAATGAAATTCATTTAATTTTAATTTATGTATGGATGTAACTACAATAAATCCCTAAAAGGGGAAACCAGAACGAGAGTTCAAAATTTGAAAAACCTCAACAGTTTTTTTAAGTTAAATAGGGAAATGATAGTAAAGTAAAGAATAATTGGTGATAGTAAATGATCTTTTTAAATTTCATGGATTAAGTTTATTATCTGATTATATACTTAAGAACAATACCTGCTTAATTCAAAATTTTGGTAAATGTTAAGCAAGTCTTACTTTCAAAACTGCACTTTCATAATGATATTAATTATTTTCATTTTAAAACAATAAAATATAAGAAACATCTTGTCTTAAATTTCTATGAATACTACGAAAATACCTCCCTGAGGACTTCTAACCGCGATTTTTCTTATTCTTTCTTTCGTAGATCTGTATAGATATTTTTGCCTAGTATTCTTAATTTTACATGTAATCATTGCTAAAGTGTTAATACTTTGATCAATATTTTATTTCCAACCCCGCCATGTTTATTTAAAACAGCCGTAACACCAAACCAACTTGGCAGCCCACACTAGTCTCAAACCCAACTTGAAAGACAGCCACAAGCTAATTATTGTAGTTGGACAAGTAATGTTATTTATAAGATGAATTGTGGCCTAGTGCGTCAATCAACAAACACATTTGTCGAAGTTTCTTCAAAGTTAGTCGAAGTCCGATGGCTTGGATCCGTGGCGCCCGTCTGAATACTGATATCAGACCTCACAAGTAGCGATAAATAGAGCGAATAAACTAGTGAAAATTAAGTGTATGGACACGGGTCATCTGTTATCTTGGGTCTTGTCTCATTTTATTACTGACATGTTCCCACAATTCATATGAGTATTGAATTTTATTGTTTAATAGTCGTGTCGTAATAAGTAGCATTTTGTTGTTGACACATCTTGTTTACTTGCTCGATGATTTTTATTGGGTAATTACCTATTTTAATTAGCTTTAGCATTTTAAAGTTTCTCATTATGCAAGCTGTGGAATTATATGCAAAATGCAATATAGAGTTATGGCTTGGCTCTATTTATTATTATTCTGGAATGTTTTAATTATTTTCGACCTCCTACCCATACCCTAGTGATGCCCTTCATATATTCTAACAATGATTAGTATAATAATGGTTGCAACTTAGTAAATAAATCTATCACAAACTAGGTCCAAATTGAGCATATGCCACTTATAGTTCAAAAGAAAAACATGGTAATATACTATCCCTAAATAGCAAATATGTATCTGACTTATTAAACAACAAAAAATATTTTAAATACCCCAAACAACAATAATAAAAAGTAGCCATACAACTCCTTAAGTGATTCGTTTCGTCTAACATTAATATGATAAGTGCATAAAAAATTTGCCGTGTAGTGTCGGCTTAGAATAACACTACCCCATTTTTTCCGGTGGGTGTACGTAAGAGGCGACCAACGGTATTGGGGCTTTTAAGGAATTTTTGGGCGATGCGGTTGGAGACCCATCACCAAAAACCTTTATTTCACCATCTTTTCCCCACGCAACTTCCAAAAGTGGCTGAGGAATTTCTGATTCCCTAGCTCTGGTTACCCCTTCAAGGGATTCATAGCTGTGAGTATATGTATGTATGTATGTATGCATAAAAAGTAGAACAGAAAACTTTATTAAAAGTAGAGTATCCTGCAGGAAGTTTACCTGCTTTGTGACGAAGTCTTTCGAACATGCTACTATTAAACCTTATGAACTTTTAAATGAGACTTGAAAAAGGAAGAAACTAACAACACTAATATTAAAAGTATTCGAACGATATGCTAAATAATACCTACTCAATTACGGCATAGATCTCTAATGAATATGAGTATTACTTTTCATAAGGTTAACATTAGTAGAAAGTAAACATTTCTTTCAATGAGTTCTCCATTCGCTTGACTCTATATTGCTCGATGTTATTTGTACCATTCTTCATTGAACAAAAGTGTATAATATTTTTAATAACCTCTGACCAACATAAAATGAGGCATAGTCAGTGACCGATAGGAAAAAGGAAAGAGGAAGCACCGAATGCGTCTAGAATGAAATTAACCCACCGGTCAATTACTCCGAGTGAGTATCGCTTACTAATGCAAAGACTGTCTCTTGACTGCATCGCCGCTCATTTATATGCTGACAAGCGTTCCCTTTATTGTTCCATAGATTGGTAATACACGGGAGGACTGCCACTTTAAGCTGTAAATCGTTGTCTATACAAGCATCGATTAACTGTGTTTGTGTACGCTAAAAGAAATACTGAGTTGTGTTGGTGCGGTGATTTCATATCCGGACAGCGATCGGCGAGAATTAAACACTATGAATGTACACGACTTGAATTGTTTTAAATTTGATTTTGATGTTTTCCGTAAATATTGTGAGGTAATATGCTGGACTGCCGATGTCGTCGCCGATGAAATCACTTTTAAAGTTGAGTAGGGAAATATTGTAAAATACAAATATACTTGATTATAGAGAAGTACATATGTAAGTAGATAAAAAAATATAACACTTAAGGAGTGCCAGTGGGAAATCTACTTCTGTACACCACATGTTAGCTTCTAGTCTCCTTGTAGTCAGAGAACCCATTGATAGGGTAAATAGTGGCGTGGGTTACCTATCACTAGAGCGTTTGATATTTTCTTAGTTTCTTTGATACTTCATACAATGCAAATTACATTAGGATGATGCGGCAAATTATTAGGCTTCGTGATTATTATCGATAGATAAATACCGGGAATCAAAATAATTGAAGGAAGATAGCAACTTTAAAAAAAAAAAATTGAATATTTCTAAAATTACTGGTTGTATATAATAATAATGTAATACATCATCATACTTAATTACATCCATAATTTAAGCTTTTTGGATTACTAAGCTATGAAGATCAAAACCATACCTTGTCGTAAACTAAAGTATGAAAAATAATCTTTCCTTCGTATTTTATTTTAAGCACGGTACACACTCCCCATACATGGAAGTTTTAACCATATTGGTGAACAATCGCAAATGTTTCCTGTCGTAAAATTTGGTCGCGTAAGTTACTTGGTGTGCACAAAATATCGGTTCTACCTTTATAATTGTTACGTGCGTCGCATCTGTGTTTTGAAGTGACAATGCTTCTTTGAATTCCGTCTTTCTATGTGTACCGTGATGTCGGATTATTTTCCGTTTGTAATTATGGTTGGTTTGAACGGAAGTGCTCGTAGTGGTTTGTAATCGAGTCACGGAACTTTCAGTTGACAATCGAGGTGGTCAGCTAACGGACTGGCGGCCGGTAAGTAGCCTCTCGGAGGATTTTACTAATTAATATTTCTTTGACTTAATAGACTCATATAATACATTCTGGTGAGTCGTTTCGTCACTCCGTTGGGTAATCTATTGAGATTTAGAAGTTACATTAAATCAAATGGTTAAAGAAATGTTCAAGTTATGTAACTTAAATTTAAAAATATTGTATTCTTACCTATCAAAAATATCATATGTATGAATTTCAAAAATACGGAACTCTAAAACAACCCTTACGACACTGATTAGTAACGTCTACTCTGTCAACCAAATTCAAATGATTAGTACAGTCCAGTGAAACAGGAATCTTGGGAACCAAAATGGGCCTGCTAAGGGTTGGTTTGCACAAGTTATTTCGGGATAGAGGTATCTGCGGGAGCTGTCACTGTCACTCTTCATTTCAGAATGAGGCTGCCCTGGGGTTAATTGTTGGTAACATCTCAACACACTCATTAGTATGATACGGTTTAAAAGGTTTAGAGGGTTTGTTGGTCAAAAGCCTTCTTTTATGTGAAACTGACACGTAGATAATTTGGAACTGTTTGGCTAAGGATGTAGATTTTTTTTTATTTTTTTGTAAATTTGGTTTGCCAGTTTGTTAGCAAGGATACGAAAATAACTAACAAATGAAGTAAATGTAGTATGGATAATATTTGAGTTGCTGGCTTAGGATAACCCCAACCGTTTTTTTCCGTGGGTGTCATTACAGACAACTTAAGGGTTTCGAGGCATTTAAATAAATCGTTGGCCAATGTGGCTGAAGACCTATCTCTATCCTTAATTTCAAAACGTTTTTACTTACTACTAAAAGTTGTATAGTTTTCAATTCTGTATCTCTACCTACCCTTATTTGGGATTTATACACGTAAATGAATGTAGTACGGATAAATTCAATTATAAATTCTATAGAGCTGTTAATAACACTGTTTCTCAATTAACTATTCTTGGTCATAAGCCCACGGTCAAGACAATAGTGATAGGAAATTGTGACATGAGTGACGAGCGATATAGAATGGTGACATTTGTTCGGGAGCAATCGCTTATCGAGCTCTCACGCTCTACATAAGCTTTTGATGCATGATATGACATAAATACAGACTTGTGCTTTGAAATATACTGTTTTATTCATAATAATGTTGACTTAGGTATCAGTAATTTTTATTAAGAATCTAATAATATACAAATACGTGTTTTAAAATATTTTTTACCTTTTTACTAAAGTTGCGCAGACGGAGTAGTATGATGTTTCAATATTTACTTAGTTTAACCTAAAATCAACTTCAAATATTACATTCTAAATCAGGAATTCTCTACAATTAAGATTTGTCATCATCACCATATCATCTCTGGTCTTTTTAATATCAGTATCTTAAAATGTGGCTTTAATTCATATCAATTTGTTTTGTATTGTAAGTGTGCAAATTATTTACTTGTCTGTTTTTTTTATTGTTTCACTTATAACAAGCTTGATTCATAAATAAACTATACGTAACTAAGCCAGACTAGACTAAAAAAACATTGGAAAAAAAGGAATGATGGTATTAAAATCTAATAATATCTGCTTTTTATTAAAACTTGAAAAGGCATTAGAGCATAATGAAGCTTTTTATACAAGCAAAAGCTCTAATTACAACAAACAATTCTAATACTCCCTGTAACCAAGAGCGATCACTTAACATGTTAAAACCTAACTGTAAAAGAAATAAATTCAGTGCGGTGCAAAATCATACCGTTAAACAACTAATTAGTACTTTTCTTTATGTTTATTTAGTAAATATTACTACGGGTACGGGTAGTTAGGCTGTTGAGTGATGAAGGTGCGAGGTGCGAGCTACACCGGCCGGCAACACCTGCCCGCACCTTCAAAGCCTCCTATTACATTGTTACAAAACTGACAACCCCATACATTTTACAACGTTTTAATTTCGTTATTAACCGCTTGTTATTTCTTGGTATGATGATTTATGGATTAACTGACCATATTTTACTTAATTGCAGCGCGCGTTTAATTTTAGGTTTGAATTTCGGTTTTTGCAATGATTTTGTAACGATTACGAATATGTTTGGATTGATGGTTTGAAATGGTTTGTTTATGATGAAAATGCTGTTGCGTAATATCCAATTCACTACTAAAGGTTCTTTCAGAAAGAAATAAAACCTATGACTACATATTGTAAATATAGTTTCAATATTAATTAAATTGCAATTAAGATTAAATGGTATTTAAGTCAGTTGCTCTATTAACCTATAATCTCATTTCTTCGATAGTAATTTTATGGCATTATGAAAGATTCAATAATTAGTATAATTAGCGTAGTTATTAGTACGTTGATATGAATATATTTATATGTACAAGTGCTACGTACTTTCAACATTCTATCATTATCGTTTCATCCTATATATACTACTGCAGTGATGTAATTATACTATAGTTAAGAGTATGTCAAATTATGTTATGTTTATGATACAAGAATGCAAAGTTAGTCAACACAGCCAAAGTGATGCTAAAAGCAAGGCCTTTTGAGCACCCGAACGCTTTAAAGAGTATTTTTTGACGTATGGTATACGTCTATTTTCACACACCTGTGAAGAAAATTATAGTTAAAAGTTCATATCAAACCGGGGTATGCCTTATAAACCGTGATATAGGCGTGAGTTTGAATCCTGAGTCGGACCTACACCAATGTGATTGTCTAACGTTAAGTAGTTAGTTAATTATGGTTGTTATAGGTGAGAAAAATCATCGTAAAAAATCTAAATGGCTGAGTTGTTCTCATGTATATTCGTACAAAATGGCGCTAGGCCTGTCCGCTATCTCGTGAGTAGACTATCCACGTGAAATGGGTGTACTCCGAACATCCGGTTACAAAAATGTCACGTTATGTTCAGATGTATTAGATCCAACGCCACAGGTCGTTTTCAAATAACTTAATATGGTTAACTAGATTCCGTCTAAATACAAAAAGGTTACATATTAATAAAAATAATATATCAGCTTCTTTGAATTTAATCTGTAATTAATATTGATAATGTAGCTACAATTTACAGTATGAACATTTACAACAGACAAAGAAACAAATTTAGTCAGTCAAAAAATTCTTATACTGTGTTTTCCTGTTTAACAACAACAGTTGTATTGCAAAATATATCACTCATTATTCATTCAACTTTCTTATTCTAAAGCTCTAGTTACCTTTTTTTGGGATTAATATCCGGGAGAACATATAGATATTAATAAAGACAAATAAGAAATAGAAGAAAAGAAAAAAATAGACATACATACATACATATACTCACGGCTATAAATCCCAGGAAGGGGTAGCCAGAGCTAAAGAATTAGAAATTCCTCAGCCACTTTTGGAAATTTGAGTGGAGAAAAGATAGTAAAAATAAAGGTTGTTGGTGATGGGTCTCCAACCGCATCGCCCAAAAATCCCTTAATAGCCCCATACCGTTAGTCACCTCTTACGTACACCCACTGGAAGAAATGGGGTAGTGTTATTCTAAACCGACACAAATAATAAAGATGAGAGTTGTATAAACCCATTCTTGACCATCAAAAAATAATCCTGTATTCAAACTTCAATAGTATGTTAATTGGATAAGGACCGTGATTTATAATTATTAAAACAAACTAAAGTAGAGGCGGCTATAAAATCTTTTTATCTTGTTAGCAGTTCCTTTCCGGAAACGAGCTCGAATTTAAATAAAAACGATACTATATTGAAAGCTGTTTAACATGAATTTGAGTCTAGTTAAAAAATGTTTTCTTAAGATATGCTGAATTGTAATTGACCGAATTTATTTTAATTGACTAAACCACAGATATATTAACATAACGTTAAATGTAAAGTTTAGTAAAAGGTTTTTTGTTGTATCCTATGAAGATAAAAATATGTGTTTCTCTGTTGTCATTTACATAAATATCGACTTGATATTATGAGTTAAGTTATCGTTTAAACCAATAGTCACATCCATGGTGCCATAAAAAGGTACTATTTGGATCACTACTCCATACATAATATGCCATTATGTGGAGATGCTTTTAACGATGATTGATATATATTTGTTTTAAAATAAACCTTGTTCATCTATATCGGTACCTAAAGAATAAATAAAAAACACTTCATACCCAACAACGATCGGTAATAAAACAAATATCAAAATAATAAAGCTATTATAAAATAATTAGCAAATGGATTGATAACAACCAAGTGCCAACAAACGCACGACAAAACAAACAATTCAATTTTAACCACTGACATGGATCCAACGTTAATTTCCATCATAATTACACTATCACGGCACGATGAACAACCTACAAAAAAGCCTACTCATGAGAACGCTTTCACAGATGTGATAACTTTTCTGTTATAAAAATGTTCAAAGCTACATCATCAATCGTACACATATCACGCTATGTTGATTGTCCCGATTTAATTATGAAAAGCAGAAAAACAAGGCGCTAAATTAATTAAAACTCATTCGATGTCGGGCTTTATACTGTTCGGTTGTTTAGCGAGCTCGGTTACATTCAACATAGTGTAGCAATGAGTATTTTAATTATATTTACCTTTCGGAGCTTATTAATTAAGTTGAAATTTTATGATTTGTTGATTTCTTGTTACGTGGACCATTGAAGTCCTTTTATGGGTTTGTGTAAGGTTAACACTTTTGTTGTTATATATTCGCAAAGTTCTAGTAATTCTACGATACGGTTTTTTTAAATTTTCAACTAGTGTTCTACTTTGTGACTTTTCATTATATGCTTTATTTATAGTTATTAGATTAGAATCGTACATATAAATCTTCTTCATTAGATTACACATACATACATATACTCACGCCATTTGTTCCCATTGGGGTAGGCAGAGACAATCGATCGCCACTTCGTACGATCCTGACAAACCTCTCTTGCTTCGTTTACATCCATCAATCTTTTCATACATGCTATTTTATTCTTCATACTTCGGACACCTGCCTTTTTGAGCACACTCTCATTCCATTACATTAGTGTTTTAACTGATTAGTTACTTATTTTGCATCAAAGTCGAAATACCTGTCTACCCCAATGAGAACGAATAGCGTGAGCATAATGTATCCGAATCTACAATGTCTCCAACATTAATAAGTATGAAGCAGCAAATAATAAGTGTGTCAGACATTGAATACATTTGAATATATGTTGGTGTCATATGTGATGCGAATACATTAGCGAACCGTCTGGTTCATCTATACTTATTATAAAAAGGAATAATTTTTTTGTGTGTTTGTTTGTCTGTGATCTGACATCAATCCACAGATTTATAAAAAACTTTTCTATTATAGAAACTCAACTCAGTTCAAACTCAACTTTCATGCCGTACATCCCCAAAGGGGTTGGCAGAAGTACTAATACTTGGTCATCTGGTGTTCAGAGTACCCACGTTTGATTTGGAAAGTGTACTCACGAGATAGGGGGCAGGCCTATCGCTGATTTTTGTACGAATACACTGTCAAATGATATGTACAACTTATCCATGCGGGTTTCCTCACGATGTTTTCCCTCACCGTTAACAACCGTATCGTACAGTGAAAGACAAATTGGTGTAGGATTTAGACCCTCATCGTCTGCACGATAAGCGAAAAAACAGCGATTAAAGAAACTTACAACTTTAAAAAAATAGGTTATGGATCATCAAAATGAGTTCCATTGTGGCGAATAGTGATTGAATATGTTGTGGAACCTTAATTATTTCAAGAATAACACCGTCCATGCGAAGCCATGATTAACCACTAGTTCTGTATAAAACAGAATAAATTGTATTGTCAGTAGTTGTGAAATGATATTCAAAAAGATTGTTTAAAAAATCATGATTAAATGAATGCGTTCGCTTAGATTTTGGCTCTTACGTAATAAAAAAACAAGACAAAAAGAGCAGAGAAACCTAATGGAAACCTAGGCGTGACGTATTTATGGCTGTTAAATTATATCTATCTGTTAAAAATAATCATTTCATTCTTTATCCAACTCTCAAAAATGACGCCGTATATCCCCGAAGGGGTTGGCATAAGTAATAATATTTCTGAACATCACGTGATAATGTCACCTGGTGTTCAAGTTATCCACACATATGACTTGCAAAAGACAAATTGGTGTAGGTCCAAACCGGGAATCGAATCCTCATAGGCTGCACGATAAGCGTCGTTCTACCCACTAAACTATCATGGTTGCCGTGTCCAATATCGTTACTACAAAGGTAAAACTATTACATATAGAATACATACATACATACATATACTCACGGCTATAAATCCCTAGAAGGGGTACCCAGAGTTAAGGAATTAGAAATTCCTTAGCCACTTTTGGAAGTTGCGTAAGGAAAAGATGGTAAAATAAAAGTTACATATAAAATGTTAAAGTAAATATAAAATACGTGATACTGTAACTCTTTCTTCGAATGTATTTTATCAGATGACTTCGCCTACATCATATACATGTTTTTATGCCGACAAACACTGATATCAAACTTTTATCAGATCTAGATTAGAAATAATACTCACAAATTACGTATGTTATATTGGTAAGAAAGTTGTTTTTATCACTACTCTGAACTAGTGATATCATGTCGGTTTGTTCCTCATTTCATTTATCATTGTCTTATGAATATTAATGAAGTCAGCAAGTTTCAATTAATTCATACTGAATAAAACGATTGCCATTCTGGCTCAGTAAAAGAACCATGTTTTTAATAGATTATGACTGTAGGCATGTTAAAATGCAGAAAAGGGTTAGCTTCTTCAATCTTAGACATCTGTCTAAGATTGCTTAATCTTGGTTACTTTATTAAAACCCGTAGCGGTGGTGAAGTGATGGCTAAATTAGTACCGAAGGAAACATTAGGATACAACGTAAAGTACTCCTTACGTAGCTATACTTAGCTAAAGGCATGTTTAGGGGTCAAAAAGAATCATTAGAAATAAGACAGTAATCTGCAGTTAAATTCAAATACGTAGTAAACCTTATGTATCTCATCACAAAGCAGAGTTTAGAACGGAAATTGCAATCGATATATTTCACCGGCTCTAATCGATTACAATCGGATTCAACTCATTCAAGTGAGTAAAAAAAAATGTGCAAGCGCAGTCACGGTTTTAAACTAGTCGAATACTAACATGTTCAGCCATCTTTTAATTTTGCCGCTATCTGTGCGCTTACACAAATATGTTTGCAAGTATACATACGATAAGGAATGTTCGATGTATCGGGCGATCTTACGACCCAATAACTACTGTTGACATCAGTACATGTTTTAAACTATCCTATTTGCAAAGAGGTTTACGAGTTATATATCAAACATAATCGTCTAAAATTAGAATCACTGTATCTATTACGATATAATATAGCGCGATTCTGCTGAAGGACCACAAAAGTCGCAAACGTCTAATTAGTTGAAAGAACTAAGTGTTTTGTAAATTTAAATCTAAAGGAATGACTTGTGACCAAAATGTGTGTTGAAGAGTTTCTTACATTTTCTTTTTATCTTATCACACCTCTCGATCCGAAATAAATTTAAACTTTAAAATAAAACAATTGACTTTCAAATTACGTGAAATGACCTATCTTTTTTTATTTTATAATCTTCTATGTAAGGATAGATAATACAATGAAAATCACATTATGTCTTCAATGGCGGATGATTTATAGTAAGCGCGTGTTATTAATTCTATTCTCTGTGTGAAAAATACAACATAGATAACGAAAATATAAAATTTCACATGATTTATTTATTTTTATCGTCCGGTAAAAGTTCTCATCATATATCTTTCGCCTGTCTTTCAAACTACTCTAATAGATAACCTAACCCAACCCCTCTGTTAACACACTGACGGCTATAAAAAGTGAAGTCATTAGATAAATTAGATGTATTTTGTGGAAACCAGTGACGTGCTCTTGCATGGCAAGAAGATTTTGAATGAAATACATACATACATGTACTCACGCCATTATGTCCCATTGGAGTAGGCAGAGTCTATTGATCGCCACTTTGTGCGATCCTGGCAAATCTTTTTGCATCCATCAATCTTTTCATACATGCTCTTGTACTCTTCATATTTCGGAAGCGTGCCTTTTTATGCAAACGCTCTATTTGGTTCTCCGTGGTTATCCTATTCTCACACTATTTTAATGAATTAATTACCTATTTTGCATGAAATCTTCTCATATATTGCAATAAATTAGTTTTGTTGAGAATGAGATTGTAGATAACGTATATGGGTAGGTAGGATAATAGTTAGGGCATAAGAGGATGTATGAAATTAAATTGTTAATAGAAAATATAGAACCAATGGGTATGGTAACCTCAGTAGAAGAACAAGCCACGTAAGACGGTTTTAAGCAAATAAGACTTCTCAAAAGGCTGGCGTTCAAAGATTTAAGATTAAAAGGGGGCAGAGCAGTCTACACCATCAGTAAATTCAGCCTCTATCACAGCAGGCAAATATACGATTCTTGAAGAAGGACCATACATCTACATAATTTTTCTCAAGGCATATATGTGAGTTGAGGTAGTTTTGATAGAGCATCCATTAAACAATTACGACAACTTTACACCGTATCCAGCAAGTACATTTCCTTAGTATAAAATGAGGACTCCAATCTGCAGGCATCGAAAAAATTGTTCTAATTTTTTTGGCTTAATTTCCGTAAATTTCGTAGTATTTAACTTGCTAAAGAGAGAAAATAAAAAATAACACGTTAAAAAATAAAATGTATATTATAAAATGAAACTTACCCGTTGAAAGCATATCCTGCGAAAGCTGCATCATAAGGATGGTACACAGCCGGGTACGGCCAAGAAGCTGCACTTGCTGCCAGGTTTTCTTTTAGCTCTATACCAGCTGCCTGTTAGTTAAAAAAAATATATATTAAATATCAGTCCCGAAAACTAAATACGGTCTAAATTGGCCAAATGAATTTATGAAAAATTTATGATGATTATGAAGTCAGATGAAAAGATGGAATACGACAAGGATTGTAAGTGTAATAAAAAAAGAATACCGCAAAAAACCGCAACATCTTTTCTCCCGTATGTTTCAATTGAATAACAGGTATTATACATTTATGAAATTCGCTACAAGTACAAAACTTAGAAATACATAAGTATTTTAAAATATATTTTGTAATTATCACATGCCTGTGTTCTAATTCTCAAGAGTATAATAACCGCTCACGAGATCCCATCGTTCTTTAGTGTTATCAGTAGCATAGGAGTTCTTAAACATGCTCTTCTACGGATTGATTTTATGATTGATCGATATAAGCTTTCATTTTAACTACGTTATTATTTAATGGGTTAGATCAGCGCATCAATCAAATCTGTTAGACAACTGTATCTCCACTCATTTTAAATTTTAAACCTCGTAATGACAATGATAACATATTGTTTCCGATGCATGTATACTTTATCTGTTTAATTGATGTATGTATTTTAAAATATTTGTAAGACATGTACGGATCTATTTCTTTTGATAATACACATTTGCTTTCCGATTTATTACTTTATCTATGAGACATAAAATGCTATGATTTGAAATTCTTTTGTGTGTCGCTCTAGAAGATATTTTGAGCTAACCAAATTTAAACATGTAGAGTTTAGTAAAGTTAAGTCTGTTATTATTATCTCTGCATATTAAACGTAAATTATTTTCCCCTACAATTTTTACTTCAATACATATGATATAATTTAGAAGAGAATTTCTTTGATTGGTGATCGCAACTACACTAGTAGGTATGAAACATTTGACAAACATCTCGAAATGCTAAGCAAAAGAAAAAGTTGTGTAAAGGGACAGACTTAAAAATTTATGGCATCGCATTTTAAAAATAAGTCTGGAGTCTTATGCGGTCAGGTTCAGGATAAATCTATCAAAAGATTTTGTTATCCAACAACTTCATTGGTGGCCGAATCGAAAATCCGATAATAAATTTTACTCAAGTACGACAGCGTAAGCCAGCCGTGCTGTCGCTCTTTGTTGCTTCGACCTTCTCATATAATTCACATTTTCTGTTCATTCCATCCACATAGAAGTTTAAGGATTTCTAGGTCATTCGTAAAAGTGCCAGAGCTCAGTTTAACTTTGAAGGGATTCTGCCTACCTATCTTTGGTTAAAGAAAAGTCAGAAAGAAACCGACAAGAAACGTACAAATAAATTCCGATGATTCAAAATCTAAATATTATCATGCCAAAATTCTTTACATCTTAAACAAAATTTTTGGTTATGATTTCCAAATATAATCAAAAAGTTGATATATTCTCATGACGAATAAAATTTAAGTTACCATCGGTTTGAGAAATACTTACAATAGAATGAAAATTGAAGGATCTTCTATAATAAATAATATCATCACAAGCGTCCCCAAATATTTCCACAGCTGTGGAACACAACACAGCATTTGTGAAATATTAAATCGTAAATTGATGACAAACAAATAGAAAACGTTACCGACTTAATTTTGATTAAGTAAGTACATAATAAATAAAGAATAAATAAAGGAAAGAAAAATTTCGACACAGGCGGGGATCGAACCCGCGACCTCGGGTAAACGAAATTCGAAATTCGAAATTTCTCTTTCCTTTATTTATTCTTTATTTATTAGTAATAATCCCCACATGAGGTTTTCATGAACCAAAAGATTTCAATTAAGTAAGTACATACATACATATACTCACGGCTATAAATCCCTAGAAGGGGTAGCCAGAGCTAAGGAATAAAAAAAATCCTCAGCCACTTTTGGAAAGATGAGTAAGGAAATGATGGTAAAAATAAAGGTTGTTGGTGATGGGTCTCCAACCGCATCGCCCAAAAATCCCTTAAATGCCCCAATACCGTTAGTTGCCTCTTACGTACACCCACCGGAAGAAATGGGGTAGTGCTATTCTAAGCCGACACTACACGGCACAATTAAAGTGATTTAAGTAAGTCTATATCACAATATCATATAATCAGTCATATGTAACACGGTTCGATACTTATTCCCGTATGCAAACATCGCCAATGATAAAAACTCGATACTACCCATCTGCTCACACTATTAAGCCTGATCAATTAATGTGATTGTAAAGTTGCTCAGTGAAATTTAATTAATTATGATTCATTAATGGGCACGTTAAAAACTAACAATTAATTACACGGCCATGTCGATGTAATCGTAATTGTAATGAGCTTATGTATGAACCTTTTCAGGGATAAAACAAATGTACTTCCTTTGTTCATTAAAATATGTTTCATTTTGCCTCTGCAATGTTTTATTATTTATTCCAGTTCATTTAACTGTATTACAACTATTTTATACTTTTTAACCGACTTCAAAAAAGGAGTGTTCTCAATTCGACCGTATATTTTTTAAAGGTAACTATGTGTCATCATTCATATTATGGGTATAATTAGAGCTATTTAGGCCTATTTTACAATTTTCTTATTGAATCAGGCCAGATTTAAACTTTTTTGAATTTCAGTATCTTTTTATCACTTAAACGGAACGCAAATTTGAAAACTAAGTAATAATATACATAAATATTACATTTACCTATAAAGTAAACATATATGCGCTAAAGGCTCCCATTACTTTTCCTAATTTTTTGAAGTTATGCATATTCAAAAGCATATGCAGTCCTAAATTTAAAATAATACTTACAAAAACACTCGATAGCCGATTTTAAAATATATTAGAAATATAATGGGAAATTCAAGAAATCCTGTATGCTAGATAACTGGCTACTGGCTAACAAACAGTTAAACAGGCTAAACTTCTATTGTGCCTCCGAACGAAACCTTCACGTACAAATACGATGAAAACCACGGTACTACGTGGGTTTATCAAACCCATCTAAAGATTTTACCGAAGCTTTTGATAACACTAATACCTATTTATAGCCTGGCTAGGTGATAAGTTTACCCCGTCAGTCGTGAATGTATGAGATTGATTAGACGAAAACAGATATTAATGCATCATCACGCGCACACCGTAAAATGTGGTGATAATAAATTTGTAACCGACATTAACACTAGTGGCTGAGAATCTTTAAAAATAGCGAAAGACGAGATTTATTTTCGTTTCGTTTCATTAGAACTATAAATTATATTTTTATCAATAAATCGTTTCCTGTATCGGTGTGACCACATGTGTCGCTTTTCTCTGAATTAATTGTGACGGTGTTCGAATGGATTTTATTTAGATGACTTTATTCCGAGTTTATTTATTTGTTTTTATGGTGAGGAAGTTATGACTATGTTAGTTTTAACTTTGATTTATAAAATGATGAAATTAGATTGAATATAGTGGAATTAAGGTTCGTCAGAAGTGAAGTTAAATTGTAGGAAAGATTTATAATTGATTTATTATGGTCTCTAGTTAAATGAGCAAGAATAGCTATATTTTTTATGTACTTACTTCCATGCAAGGAACAATTGCGTAGGAATACAATCTAGTCATACATTTATTGCTGTAATCCTTAATTTTTCTTGAGTGCATGTTGATTTATGAGCGAGAAATAGTGTGATTAATATACAATATAGTAAAAAAGGAAAGATAACGTTAAAATCTAATAAAATATTGTTAAGCTTGTATTCGGAAGTGGAAAAAAGAGAATTTACCAGTTTCAAGAAAAGGCGACCAATAGTGTCTGCCTACACCAATTGTAAGTAATAGTTAAGTTTAAGTAAGTATATATTATATCTTGCTGTTATTGGTTTTCTTCATTGTTAGTTGCTGTCAAATGAATGTAGAAATCAAATCGGTACTTATTTATTTCCAACTATAAGAGTCTATGGGCCAAGTGTTCCTACTTTCGCCGCTGATGATTTATGGTAATAAAGAGTTTGAATGATTGAATCGTCGGGCCGACACGTTCACAGCTCTGCCTTTTAACACCTTCATCAAAAATTTACTACGCTCGTATATTTATTAGGTGCCGCCGCCGCCGTGGCTACTTTTATACGGCTATGATCATTATCATTCAAACTCACTTCCCACACACATGGCTTTTAGAGATCCTTAAAACATAATATCCTTTTTTTCTCATTATTCGAAACATGCGTTTTTATGTTGCAACCAAACAAATACAAACATTCGATTTCGATCCCGTTTAACATAAGTTTGATATTGTGTTTCTTTAACTACAATGTTCAGCCGTCGTCCGTCGATAAATCATTTATACAAACAATATGTCGCGACGAATAATCTTAAAAAAAATAGGCGAACTCGCGTTTGTGTACCGGTCACAACAAAATATTTTAATCTCAAAGAAATGAATATACGAGTTTATCGAAGACTTGGATAAAGTTGGGACAACTTTTTTAGATGATGGACAAAGGATCATAAATCGTTGGATTACGAATATTATTTCTTTTTATGCTTTATAATGATTACTTACTGAGACTTTGATACCTACTTATCACCGGCCGCTCTATTTATCAAAGCTACTATGACTGAGAAAATATTTTGACGTTGAATCCAATTCATTACGAGCTAATGCTGTTCTAAGCAGACAAAAGAGGAAAGAAGTTGTAAGCGAGATCATTCTGATGACTAATTGTACAAAGTTTTTTATTATTAATTCAGCTATCTCAAAGACGCTGTTTTTAGTTTCTGGTATTTTATCAGTCGTATTATTGAATTTACACCGCGCTAGTGATGTTGCAGTTCGTACAAGATTTATATGAGACTCGCAGTCTGAGATTGTGTCCAAATATTCCGCATACATCATGTTATGATGTATTATCTGATTAAAGTTCTGCCTAACCACAAACGTTGGCCGCAAACAATGCAAGTCCAACATTGTTTCTACGCTGTGATGAAATCTTGATGTTCTTTGTGTCCTTAGCGATAACTTGAATAATAGGTTTATAGTTGGTATGGTAGTGACCAATGCATCTAAAATGTATGTAAATACATTTCAAATACGTTTTATAAAACAATAATGCTATTCATGGTAGTAAAAATCTGTAGTAGTGATTTACATAAGAAATATTATTACTTCGAAAGAAACGATTTTATTTTATTATTTCTGCAGTTTAAGTGTTATTCTCGTCCATTCTATAATGGCTGTTCACCAAATTGACGTAAATGAGAGCATGGCAAAGCCCATAGTTTTGAATACGTTTTGTGTATTTAACGAGTAGATACTAACTGCATTGGTGTAGAAAGGCGGTTGGTCTGCGGCCAGAGCTGGGAAGTACGCCGCCATGCCGGCCGCAGTGGCCGCTGCTGCGTCGGAGTACGGCGCGCTGTACATGGACAGCGGCACGCCCGACGCCAGCCGCTGGTAGTTGAGCAGCTCGTACTGGCACGAGCACACCGTCTGCCCGGTTATGGGGTCCTGGTAGATTGGCCGGCCGGTCTCGCAGCATCGCGCCGCGGGCGACGAGGCGCGCGCGGGCCCGCTCGCCGCCGCGCCGCTCATGCCAGCCTGCGCCGGCGGGGGACTGTTGGAGGCTGTCGATATGGTGCTCTGTAAGTTGTAAATTTTGAAATGCCTTTTATGGCGCGTTTAACCATTCGCACTGCAGTGGAGGCCTCCGATCGCAAAGCTGTAATCGCAGAGCACATGTACACATAAATTACACATTCGGTACGCTGACGTGATTGAAATGACGTCTAATCTATTTTAAACCATTGTCTCGTATACGTTTAGATAGAATAGTTATGCTAATTACGATCGAATTAGATAAAGATGCAAAAGGGGCATGCAAAAATAAAATGAATGAGTACTTAATGAGATTCTGATAAAGGGGTGAATCTTGGTTTATTTGGCATCGCTCTGTGGGCGTGTCGATAGCATCGTCAAATGGGACCCTCGTCATGGAATATTTGAAACGCTTCACGAATCTTTTGTAGTCATTCTATCTCAAAATTAGATTACTGACTCGATCACACTAATATGATCCGATTGAAAAAGTTTGAATGAATCGAAATGGCCAAAAGGACATTATTGTTATAATAGAATTACTTGGCGGACTACCTGAACGTATATCGTGGTTGCAGAATAAACATCCGTTGTCTTGATACAAAGCGAGGGACGCGAGGCGATATCCTTTATTGAGCAGTTCGCAGACCCGCGCCCGCACGCGGATAAATAACTTTCTAAATATTTGTCATTCGAATGAAAAATGGTTTACTGTAGTCCGATGTTCATTGTTATTTCAATGGAATTAGAAACCGAGAAATGTACGATATTTATGATATCTTTAGGTCCGTATCAATACATCTGACTAATACGATTTAGTACAACTATAATTTATGTCCGACGATTATCGTGCATTTACAAAATTAGGATTTGCATAAATAGGGTTTCCTAACTGCGTGCGGTAGCGGTGATTGACAAATTTAATAAGTAGCAGATACATAAGTCTAATGAAAGTCATGTAATGGTCAACTATAGGCTTAGCTAGAGTTGTGACCCTACTTAAATGAGTAGATATGGCTTCGCGGTGCGTATTGCGTACGCACACTGAGTCGCGAGGCGGTGAGGCGGCGAGGCGGCGAGCACTTGAAGTAAAAAGTGACGTATTGGTCGCGTGGAAGTGCCACCTCGGCTGCCCGCCCCGGCTCACCTCCACACGCACATCGCGCCGCACTAAAAACATTTGTTGTGTTAAAGGTATTACTGACGTAATCCCGAAGCCGTCCAACGTCGATTCCCTGCATTACCTACATAGTTATTTAATCCTTGTTCGCCAAACAGAGTATACCGCGGGTTCCAGGGCTAAAGTTCAACTCGCTAGTCACTACCAATTCGACCTAACGACAACTATAATAAGGCTTATAATGATTTGTTTCTAGCACAACTGAAAACGACGCCGGTGCTTAAAAGGGATTCAATCCGTTCAAATGTAACGAGTGTCTGTTGGATGAAACGACATAATTTCTGTAAGCGACCCCTGTTTACCCGTTCAACTCGCTCCGCCATTGTGAATTACTGTCTGCCTCATATAAAATGATTCATTATGGTTATGTACTGGTGAACGTATGTACACCGAATGTAGTTTGTTTTGTGTACACACGTTTTGTAGCTATGACAACAAAGTGTTCACGATATTGTAAAGCTCGCTCGACGCATTAATTTTGTCAGGCTTTTGTTGGAATTCATATGTCGTTTATGGCTGCGCGACTGAATAATATTTAAGAATCGGGGTTGGGCCATGTTTGTAAGACAAGTTTGCTAATAGGGTCACATAACGCATTTGTATGTTCCATGTTAATTAAACATTGGAATAGATTAAATGAAAATGGTATACAATATTAAACATGCTTATTAGATAAAAAACAAAAAGTTGTCATCATATCCTTTTCAAATATCGGACTGTTGGGGGATTAAAGTGCCGCTTCGCCTTATCTCAGGCAGACATCTTTTAAAAAACAAACATAAGAAGTATTCACTTTTTGTCATCTTTTTTTTATCGTAACCCGCAGGATGTGTTAGAGTCGTTAAGCCCTTTTAAGTGTTAAACCGTGTAACTGAATATTTGGTCTTATAAGGGCCTGATCTATTTGTTACATATGTAAAAAAAGTATAATCTAAGAGAAATCGGAGCCAAGGACATGAATTTCGTTAAAGACATCAAAGTCCGGCAAAAAATATCGATGACATGTCGCTCGCTTAACTAACCGTGGGTGATGCCGAAAGACAGCCTTTGTCCAGGTACATTGAAATGTGTTTTTATAAGTCGGCTCTTAAGTAGACGTCTCATTAAAGTATTAAATTTACGATAAGGTGTCCCCGCTCCAAATGATTTCGTAATAGAAATTATTTAAAACGATTTACAGTACAATACCGAAAGGTTTAATCTGTCTGCCCAAGTTATCATCTGGTACTTTTTATACCGAACTCATTACAGCGAAAATGTAACAAAAAGCGTGTAGATTTCCTCACATTTTTCATATGATCACGCCGGTGTTTTGAATTATGACACAAACGAGCATACAAAGATAGCAGAGTATAACGTTTACGCTCTCAGAATTGTTAGAATGCCAGCATTCAAGCTTAATCCTTTTCGCAGATAGCTGTCTAATGAAAAACTATCACAATTTGATAGATCCAGTGATACTAGTCACGCCAGCCTGCTTGCGTTGCATTCCAATCTTGAGAATCGTGTGTGCGAATTATTTTAAAGTGGCACATTTTTTCTCGAACTTTACATTGGGTTAATTACTGGAGATTAAGATCACTTATAATTTGTATTGCCACTACAGTTGCTGTGTTTTAACTGTAGAGTTATGCAGTTGGTTTTACTTTGTGTTTTATTTGCTGAAGTATGTCGAAATACCTAAATACGCGCGCGAGTTGTATATCTTTGGTTAGTGTAAGCGTTGAATTATTTAATATATTTTGTTCATTTTGGTCAAAATATCGTTCAGAAGTATGACTATCGAATTTTATAGAAACTCTTTGTGAGAAATAATTTGTCCTGCTTATCTAACAAAATCGATTGCGTAACATAAATATTATCATCTCAATCAGTAGAAGTTTTCAAAACAAGTTTCGCTAAAATGTAAAGGCAACAATACACTGCGCAATTTGCCTCGTGAGGCAAATCGGAAGCGTCTACACAAAACGAATAGCTTCTCCAAGGCACTTTTAATTACTCGCCTAATAACGGTTCAACCCTAGAGCTGGCTCGTCGGAGGCAATTTACTCCCAGGAACCCGATACAAGTCTACAAAGACCAAGATACTAGAGCTTTTCATACTCACTGTGTACTGTAAACGCGTTAATTATTCCACACAAGCCTCGTTAATAGTTTTATTGACTTTTTGTCTAGTTGCAATGCATTTGTGATAAATCAATACGCATTTAACTATTATTGGATCGTAATCTTCATTACAATCGCTGTTTCAATTTCACTTCATTCAGTTTCTAAAAAGTCGATATGCGTGTTTCACAGGTTTATTGCCTTTTATATTTATTTCCAATTTTCCTTTGCATTTTAATTGATAACTGTATGATTATGGGAATTAATTATACTTTTTTAACAATAAAACTTCTTTATTCAGACAAGAAATGATGAGTCCTTGACTGGTTATTTTATTTAAAGGTGAAGTTCTAATGTGAAATGATAAATGTTCCAACTACACAATAAATATCTACTGTATCAATAGTACCCATTAAAATACTATACTATTAATATAATATACATAATAAATAAAAATTAAACATCAATAACAAGTGTCAAAAATAAAAGAGACAAATTAAAAGAACAACTAGCCAATGAAACGGACAGGTTATTTGAACGACAAAAACCCAAAGCTTATCAGGTTTCTTTTAAATCTAATTAAAACTACAAAAAGTCGATATATCTATTCTCATTTTGACTATCGTTGTGAAACACTAATCAAATTGACATTAATACGTGAAATGAATAGGTCGGTAACACATCGTGTGAGCCTGCTTTACCGATAATAGCATCAGTGCTTGCGTGAACGTAGGAAAACTAATTAGTTAGCGGTTCATACATCTTGTTTTTTCGACGTACGTCATTTAAGAAAAAGTTTAGCTAGCTATATCGTCTTGTTGCTAATGTTGCCGTCAGCGAATATAGAAGAAACTCTTAAGCCGCTTTTCAGTTTTCATTTGGCAATCTACCTTCTATACTTTAACTTGGCTACAATTTCATGTCGAATATACGCTTATTATTTTTACCACTTAATAACAAAATTAGTACTTCAAACTAACAGGTAATAGTATACAATAAAAATGGTTTTTAATTGGGTTTTAATGAAACGTTTATCAAACAATGCGCTGTGTTAAAAATATGTAAATATCAACCGTCGGAACTTGTAACACACCACCCTCAAGGGCCACCCCTTACAGCGTATTATTCCTTAAGGAAATTCACACCTTTCGTAATTAAGCTAAATTAGGGTAGAATTAGAATCGGAAGACCCGTCCATCAGTCTCATTTCAATTCTCCGCAAAGTCGTAATGTAGAGATAAATACGTAATAATGGTGTATAATGATAATGAATGCATATTAATATCATAAAAGTCATCGGACCGCGCTCATGGACTCAACGCATCTACAGGCTGTTCGTGATGACTACATGCTTGGTATCAGTTTTGTTGCGATTGAATTTATAGGAACAATATTCGAAAAATACTACATGGTTTCACATGATTTACAGCAAACCAATATTTCGAAGACCTATCAAAGTATCTTAGCCAGTTATCAAAAACTTTTAGTGAAGCTATAAACGTAACTTTATACCTTACTTAACTTGTGATATTGCATACTTAAACGAAAATTGTATAAATTTGGTGTTTAATACTAGTTTTATATAAATAAGCATTTATTAATTTGCTAAATTTAAACACGCCCTGTAAACATTTACATTTGGTGCGGCCGTGAAAAAAGAATAAAACGGTGTCAGCGATTTATAACAGCGTCTTATCAGTTGTTCTGATCTCATGGAAATGTGGGTAAAAGAAACATTTTTTCGTGTTCAGATTATAAATTTAATTACCTCCTTTTAAGTCACCGTTCGGATGAGCGACTCTAGCGGTTTTGTTCTAATAAAATATGTTAAACATTTGCCAAATCAATTCACCGATCAGAAATAAACAAAGCCGAATTCCCGTCCAATTCGGCTATACTGAATTTATAATCGTCTAATCCGTCGTGATTCTGAAATCTCAATCTCGAATATGAAACAATACTTCGATTAATAATGCGGCCGACCGATCACCGAGAAAAAATAACAAACTGATCGCTTTCGGTCGGAACGTTACAACATAATTGAATATAGGGCTGTAAGACGATAGCCATGTTCCATATTTTAGAAGCGCACGTTCTTGCAGTTTGATCGCAGCCATCGGGTTTCCGCATCGGTTCTTAGCCGAAAATAATATGATTGTATTTCATTCAAACTACTCATTCATAAAATTGCAACACTACGGAAGAGTGCTAGCGCCTTGCCGCCGCCGCCGCCGCATCGCTTCCACTCGCACCACAAAGCTTACCTGCCTTTTTTTTTTAGAATTTTTGCAGTGTGACCGTGTTGGCAACATTTTGCTTTACGGATGAAAACAGAAGACATTACCCTGAATGCAAATTAGGATTATGATATTTGATTACAGTTCTTTTTTTAAATATACCTATAAATTTAAAATTCTACATGCATTTGGTAGGTCCTTTCATGTGCGAGTAACTATTTTTTTCTTATGTTTAGTCAAGGCGTATAAAAGAATCAAAAGTGAGAAATTTCAAAAAGAATTAATTTCAAAAAGATACATAGAATCAACTGATTAATCATATTTTTATAACAAAATAGTGGAATTCTTGTGCAGTGCACTTGGAATTTATTTATTATAGTGTCTTAGATTGTAGTAAGAATTGGGTGATAAGAAATATCTATCTAAACAGTAGCCAAACTCAAACATATGAAAATAAAAGTTTATATAGCATAGAATTTCATGACACATTGATCACTTTTAAGACTTGATAAAATTTTTGAATTTTATAAAATCTTAAAAAACCTCAACTGGTCTTCATAAACCTACACTATTAATAACTTAAATTTTGAGCAACATAATGGTTCGAGCAACAAATTAGAGCAAAATTATGAGTATCCAAGTCCAGTATTAGGTGGAGTATAATAGTTTGTCGCTAAAACATGTGTGCCGCATTGGTTAGCATTCTAATAATAGGTATATCCGGACTATTAAGAGGCTTAAAGTTCTAGTATTGCGTCCGCAATGCCCAATATGAGTGTTTGTTTGATATCCGACACGTCAATTGTGATTAACTATTCAAACGAAATGCCAATTAAATGTAATAGCTCTTTATTAGAATCGAATGAGGCATAATAGGAGCTAGTAACACTATATTTGTACGTAGAGTCTGGTTTTATAGAAATAACAAGGTATATCTAGTTAATTTAATGTATCGAGGAGTTGCAATTAGATTTAATAGTGAATATATTTTTATAAGTTAAAGTCTTACTTTTTAAGGCTGAGCTGATATAAATGAAGTGCCTTTCTGATGGAATGTGTTGCATATTTAATAAACTTGCATAACTAAATATTTTTTCATAGAGTTCATCTGTTCCCAAAAAAGTAAGCACGATATTTTTAGAAATATGTTTTTCAATTCAACGATTTTTGCTTAGGATAGTATGTTCGTAGTATGCGAATAGATCGTTAATTTTCGAACATATTTATGTTTGAATTAACAATGGACAGCGAACAATGATGATTTTAAATTGATAGTGAAGCATTTGATTCAAATGATCATAAAATAATATGAATCAGTTGAGTTTTTGGTTTGCGCGCAACAGAGTTTAATACGCGGCCAATAATAATGGGTTCGGCGAAAACCGCGATCAAAGTACAACTGCATGAAAATAATAGAATCGGACTTATCGAGCACCAACCAATAAAGTTTAAGCGTTTTCAAACATCCGCGCTGTTTTAACTTTAACGCCTGCAAATCCTGCTATACACTTGTGTTCGATGCTTTAATTGACACTGAAATAGACGTTTCACATTTCATTAACTTGTACTTTTTACACTGTTTTTCCTACTGTGATTGTAGTCTTAGGATGCATGTAAAATGTTGTGCCATATATTTCAATGCCGGCACTAATACAGAAATATGTTTGTCACCATATTGAGACCAATGGTGGGAATAAGCGAAACATATTATGATAGCAAAGAAATACAAAAGTATAAATATAAACAGGTCATAAAAATCAAAGCTATAAATAAAATACTAAAACATCAAGTGAATAAATAACATGCACGGATGGCAACATTGTAGTGTGATAGTAAAACTAGAGTACTTTGTACATTTTTATGGGTAATTCAACAAAATCTTACTCTTTTCCCCCTTTTCTAGCCCATTGTAAACGCTACATCCCATTTAAATCTTAACTAGACCGTTAACGGAAATATTTATACTCATAAACGTATGTTCTAACATTTTGTACTGACATAAAGTTGTATCAATATTTTATTTTACTTATTTATTATGAAAATCACTTACTTTATTAACACTCGACGTAATAATTAATTTGTCGTAACCATATCAAAATCTGTCAATATTGGAAGCGAATGTGCCGAAACGTTTCACAAATAATTACAGTCCTTTTAATTATGATAACGTTGAAAAGTGACGGTTTGTGTGAACGCATAAAGATATGGCACCGGAGGGAGTGTTGCCAGGCATCGAGATGTAAAATTCTGACAAACTTAGTTAAATTTTACATCGCCTTCGTTACATTTTTGACTAGACTATAATAACAACAACAGATGAGACAGGTTTGAATCCAGTGTCTTCTAATCAGGTATGTATGTAATTATGTAGTATTGGCAAAAGTTGTATGAATTATATCAAGAACAAAACTTTAGGGAAATTAAATTTTGACATGCCATCGTGGAGACACGGTGTCACAACAAAATATTAAGAGGTAATTATTATTTGTGATCATTATCATTTTGACACTTGGTGTGAATTCGTAATTATTGAGAATGTTGAGAGCTGAGATCGAGAGTATGCCTATTTGATAGGAGATAAACTTATATAATTAGACACCGAAAGGTATGAAAATGATGATGACGGATGATGATTATGGTGAGGTAGGCTTTTCACTTAGTGTGGTATATTTACTAAGTATTGACAAATAAAAAACGACTCAAAAATTGAAAGTAAATTAAACTCAAAATAAGATGACATTCTATTACATAAGTAAAAAAGTTTAAGAAGTAACAGGTAAAAGCCAAACTCAAATATCACGATTCCAAAAGCATCGCTTAGTTCTGGCAACGCTGCGAGTGATGCAATTGGATCACAGGCAAACGGTAGAAGGCGCGAACTGAACTAAATGTACGCACCTAATTTAGGCGACAATAAACCGTGAACACGTCGTAAGTAATTGTCTACATATGTATTATAAGTTTGGTAACCAGTAAAGTTAACACATCGTTTTTGGCCTGATTAGAGCTGGCGAGAGATATGTCGTTGCTGCTATCCAATTTATTGCCCTTTAGTTCTGTCTTTAACCTTTTGTTTGACTGAAATAAAACTGGTAGGACTTTTGAATTTTCGTGCAAAAATATGGTATTTATATACAATAACAAGTCATTATCTCAGTGAGATTGAGATAAATTTAGTGTATTCGGAGACTACTTTGCAGTTACATCAATTTAAAGTAACTTTCGTAGAAACAATTTTTTTTATTACTTACAGGATTTTTTCCTGAGTTTTTAATGTGGTACATATTTAAGTACATCAATGTATGTTGGTAATCAAATCTTATTATTATATTTTTATTTTTCCAGTATCGACTTATTTAAAACCTCTGGAAAACTGCACCTATTACCATTTAAATCACACTAGTTCGTTTAAAAAAGTCTGTTTTAATGCATGTTTTATACGTGCGCGGATGCTAAGTTGCTTACCTTGTTCCAGCGACATGTACTGAGAGAGCAGCAAGCATTCGCTCTTTATGATAATAGTCCTCTGAAAGACGAGATGAATATTAACTGGTAGATAATTTTCACATCATCTTTAACTATAATATCAGTTCTCGGGATATCGTTGCTGCTTTTCTTGGACTCTAAACTCAAACGTTCACGTTTGTAGATGTACTAATACTTCTGAACATCACGTGATATTGTCACCTGGTGTTCAGAGTACCTATGTTTTACTCGGACAGTGCACTCAAGGGGCAGGCCTATCGCCTTTTGTCCAATTGATTCAAAAATAAACCATTATAATAAATGTTAACACTGCTAATGGAAAAATCTGGGATGCAAGGAAACTGAATATGTGGTTTTTTGTAAGTATTTAAGTTTATGACAACAGCTAAGAATACATTAGGAAATAATTTAGTTCAAACGATGATGTTATTTTTCTAATATTAATTTATTTGATGTAAGTAAATATAATATAAAATATAGGTGCATCAGCTAAAAGGGACCAATAAACTAAATAACATTTATAAAAAGTATCTCAATCCAAATCTTTAAGTATATCTTGCAGTATAATGTAACCATATCTAAAGGAATGAGTCGACATTGCCTCAGAAACGTATTTCAATTTGTTTCTTTGTTTTTTGTTAAAGAGTTTGTGTACAATTTTGAGTATGTTCATATCATCCAAATTCTGTTATATCCATTCCTTTTGGAATTCAATTTTGAGTTTTGAAATTGAAGTTTGGGGGGTATACTGAACATGCAACATAAAAAAAACAATATCAATAGCTGATTTGATAACTATATAGATATTAAATTGACATCATGATTATTGTTCACCACATATAAAATGTAATTTAAGCTAAACAAAAAAATATACTTTGGCTAAATTTTAAGGTAAAAGTATGTTATGGTTTTTCCATGCTTATGACTAGCTACAAGATTAAAATAAAATTATATATTTCAAACCATTTCAATAAATGTACATTCAAGATAAATGTTTAAATTTTAAACAATAATCCAGAGATTATAATAAAACAAGATATAAAAAATATTTATCTAAAATCTTCCTAAACCAAACGTAAATAAAGGAGTAAAGTTTTATTAATAGCCTACCAATTAGCAACGTGCACATCGCGCGGATTCAACCGAAACTTTGTTTTAAAATGTTCAAATCGAATATTCAAAAACCGGTGTGTAGTGTCTCATTCACACGCGAAAACACGTTAAAATCCGGTCCTGTATGGGAAATACTGACTATACGAAGACATAATATTACCTACTAACCACTTTTATACCCGACACCCTCTGTTTCGGAGAAATTAATTAACATTTCTCAGAACCAGCCGTTTCATTCACGAGCCTATCAGATTAAGGAGCAAGTGGGCTTTTCTGTGTCGTCATCCCTGATTGTACAATGCCTTTTCATACTCGACCTCATATGGTTACCTTGTTTGTTTTATCACATCTCTTTTGATATGGAGGTTCTTGTCTTCACTTTTGTTTAAGATTTTTATAAGTACTTATTGATTGCATCAAAATGTAGCTGTTCGTAACCCAAAGTAATTCTTTTGAAACATTCACAACTCTTATAGATTTATAAAGTTAGTATACTGTCATGAATGAAAACTGTCTAACCTATGTTATTTGACTTACATTTTGTTTCATTAAAAATTATTAGCGATTGCCTAGATCAATCAGTCTTCGTGCATAATGTTCTGTTTTCTAAACATTCAATACAAGTCGTAAGTTGATATGAATTAATATGGTTATATTTTTTAATTGCAAAATAATTAACAAAGCTTTGATGAATACTCAATAATATTAATTTATAGCTTCCCGTGACCCGAGTCATTTATTACAACGAATCCGAAGTGCGACAAGTAAGGAAATGAGGAAAGCCAAAAGTTCACGCATCATTATTGCAAATGAATGATTCGTTTTGCATTAATATTTGGTATTACGTGTTCGAGCCTTGGCTACGGCTGTTCACATCTCTCGGTGCTGCTCCGCTGATGAATAAGTGACATAGGACCCTCAGGTCCCGTTGCTCGTTTCTTATAATATTAATCTGTAATTTGATTCTTGCTTAAAGCAACTTGAATAAAATCAACTTTGTTCGCTTTTGTTCCGCCTTGTTTCTAGAACGAGAATGTATTTGTTTCATTATTTCATTATGCACAGTTCGATGCAGCAACCTGATTCGATAGGCCTCTGTTTTATGTTTATTTTAAATTAAAATTGTATCTTGATGTAGCCTAAATTTAATTTTAATGTCCTCTTTATAATTCTATAATATTCGCGGTTTGCTAGAAACATAAATGTACTATGATGAATTAATTAAATAGACTATAATACATATTTAATAATTTTAAGTGATTAAAATTTTACTGTCTGCAATCTTTTAAAACCCTGAATAAATTTCAATACCTCTTTTACTTACTATCATATTTATATAGTTGAATTTGTTGAGTTTTTAATTTCTTAATCAAGATTACAAAAGGATTCTATAGTTTTTTAAAGTAAAACTGTAGGTTTTTCAGAAGGTGGGCCTACAGATTAGTGCAGATCATACTAATCCATGAGCATTGTAGTGATTTACAGAGACGAGTATTGGCTAAAGTGATGATGATAATAAATCAAATATACTAGGCTTGCAGTACGTGCTAGTTCCAAGCATAAGTTAGTATAAAACTGGCGTCCAACCGCTAGTAGGTCAAATAACTTTAAAGCAATTGTAAAAAAGCACACCTTCCCGAACTTCAATTTCATATTAAATTCCTGTGAATATCATAAAATGCAAAATCAAATTCCTTTGTCGTCGAACACACGTAGGGTTGTAGCGTAAGATTAAGCAACTTTATTTAGCTCGAAAAAGAATACGACCACGTAACTTCGTTTACTGCCCATTCTTGCAGCTTAATTGCTATTTAAATAAAACGTACCATGAACGCAATGGCACTTAAAAGGCATTAAAAAGAAAGTCAGCGTTCCTTCTATTTTCATATTCATTTCGTTTGTTCGTATTATTGGTGAACAAGCTTCAGGTTTTTACTAGTTTTGATCGAGATATTGAAGATTTGTCGTCTGGAAACTACGGCAGGATCATTGTTATGAAAAAATCTGAAATATTATGTTCTTCTATGTCGCGTAAAAACGCTTCTGTGCATTTCAACGAGCTTCAGTAGTTTTAACTTCATCACCAAGTATATTTAGTAAAAAGAGTTATATTATTATTAATTTCAAATACAATTGCTCATAACTATTTAGGGCTTTTGTTCTCATTATCTGTAGGTCAGAATATCAACAAACATGTAGTTTCAACTCAGAATAAAATTATTGCAAAAGGACTATTTACTATTCATATAGAGGACCAGATTTTATATTTATTGTATGATAAGCGATACGATCGTTTCATCACATTTTTTTATTCCATCATCTTTGCAATTTCAAAAACCAGCTGTTGATTAGTTAACAAGTTTTTAAATTGATACATGGTACTTTGTAAGAATGACGGCAGTATAGAAAGAAAATCTCTGATTACCCTTTAGAGATTCAAGCGTGTTAATACAAAACGATATATTTTAATTACACAAACAAATAAAACAATTTAGTTGCACCATTCTTTTGAATGTGTATACGAGAGGGTGAGGAAGGGACGGACGATAATGACAGTAATCCCTTGGTGTTGAGGGAATAAAGTGCCCTTTTACTCAGCATCTTATCAGTAACGTACTGGAAAACACAATCTTGATCTTTCTCATATTTCTGCTCATTATTTTTATATTTTAATTGTTTGAATGTTTGTGTCCAAAACCGTATTTTTATGAATTAAATTTCGATTAAGATTTGCTAAAAATAGATCTCATAAGTTTGCATATGAAAAAAATGAAACTATTTATTCTGTAAATTTAAGTCACTTTAAATATATTATTATAATCTTTCTGATTAAAATAGATCTGGATTGGTTAAATATAATATGATGATGTTAATTTAAAATAAAAGCTAATGTATTTATAAAAATTCCCGTAATATGAAATACATAATTCAGAACAACATACGGCTTTTCGGATTTGCTATAAATTTTTAAATGGAAAATTATTTTATAGAACTTTTTGTTGGAACTACTTGAATTTTGAATATGATGTAGAACTTTGAGTTCATTTTATTGTACATACATATACTCACGGCTATATTTCCCTAGAAGGGGTAGCCACTTTTGGAAGTTGAGTGGGGAAAAGATGGTAAAATAAAGGTTTTTGGTGATGGGTCTCCAACCGCATCGCCCAAAAATCCAACAAAAATCCCCAATACCCTTAGTCGCCTCTTACGACACCCGTGGGTAGAAAGATTTTATTGTCTACCTAACTTTCATCACGCACGGCTATAAATTCCGTAAAGGGGTAGCCAGAGCTTCAGAATTAGAAGTTCCTTAGCCACTTATAGTAATTAAGTAGATAAATGATTGTAAAATAAATGCTGGTTACACTCAATGATTACCTAAAAAGCACTCAGAATCCTAAGGTACTTAGTACAACACCCGCGGATGAGTTAAAATAGATCTCTTAAAGTAATGACTTTTACATACATATACTCACGGCTATAAATCCCTAAAAGAGGTAGCTAGAGCTGAGAAATTAGAAATTCCTCAGCCACTTTTGGAAGTTGAATGGGGAAAAGATGGTAGAATAAAGGTTGTTGGTGATGGGTCTCCAACCGCATCGCCCAAAAATCCCTTAAAAAGCTCCAAAACCGTTAGTCGCCTCTTACGTACACCCACCGGTAGAAATGGGGTAGTGCTATTCTAAGCCGACACTACACAGCTTAATGACTTTTACGAAACTGTATAAATACTCTATTAAGTTCATGCAAAATTATCAATGGTAATTTACTGCAATGCAATTGTGGTTTTTGTTTCATGCTTCACGATATTGTAGATTTGTATGATTAGACGCGGATATTATAGTAAACAGCAACGTTAGTATAATAGTAATAAACACAGGCATTTTTGGTTGTATTAAAATCCAATCAATAGTCGTCGGGGAGATATTATATTCAAAGTAAAAATTTTGTTTATAGGTAATACATACATACATATACTCACGGCTATAAATCCCTAAAAGGGGTAGCCAGAGCTGAGAAATTAGAAATTTCTCAGCCACTTTTGGAAGTTGAGTGGGGAAAAGATGGTAGAATAAAGGTTGTTGGTGATGGGTCTCCAACCGCATCGCCCAAAAATCCCTGAAAAAGCCAATACCATTAGTCGCCTCTTACGTACACCCACCGGAAAAAATGGGGTAGTGCTATTCTAAGCCGATACTACACAGCAAGCCGACACTACACAGCAAAAAACACACTATAAAAATGTAGGATACTATAAATCCCGAAAATGATATGCCATATCATAAGCTCCTCAGCTAGAATCGATAGTCTCTGCCTTCCGCAATGCAAACTAATGGCTCGAGTATATGTTTGTATGTAATGTATGGTACAAAATAGCAAATGTGCTCACAACATAAGTATTATATAATATTCGAATATTATTTTTAAACTTGATGTTCACCTGATCATTTAGCTTTGTACAGTTGTATTTGAAATAGATCGGCAAAAAATATTTTTCACTTATAGGTATAAGAACTCTTTGTAAACGGCTACGAAAATAAGAGGAAATATTGAAAGCAAAACAAAACGCGATACAAAGAGTTTATTAAAATATTTACACTTAAATTCAATTTTTAATTTAAACATCGTCCAAAATGTATGTAGGTTAATTGTCACCTTCTTATATTAGATGAATTTGTTGTATAAAAAATAAGATCATCCTTTTTAGTAGGGTGACTATAAACATAATTTAACAAGCATTTTATACGCGTAAGAATATCAAACGAAAGCCACACCCAAAAAACAAATTCTCTAAGTTTAAAAATATAACTCAAATATAAATTATTTATACAGAATAGAAATATTGAATGTATTGATATTTCTTTTCATTTTTTAGATCCAAAGTATAAAGAAAATTAACTAATTTATTTAGACAACCAGAAATTTTGCATTCTACCAAATTCAAAGCCATATAACAAATTTTTGATCTGAGACATAATAAATGAACACATCCAATAAAAAAATCCTATTACTGACTTTGATTAAATTAAGAGAAGCAGAAATTATTGACTAATAAGTTGTTAAATCAACAAACAAAGGAAAAACAGTAATAGTTCATAATATAATAAATATAAGAAACGATGGCCACTCTACTCAAGTTACTGTCAACAAATTAATACCGAGTGCAGAGAGCCTCTAACAACCATAGACAAGACAAAATGTTTCCTCACTTCCTTTACGAATAAATGTAGAGAGAATATACATTTATTAATCTAATACGATAATCACCGACCGTAATCAATCATTCTAATAAGAAATTTAGTGTAAACTTTTTCTGATTAACCTCTCAACTGCTATCAGATTTAATAGAACAGGAATGTATCCATGGGAAACCATAATTTTTCACATAATTTCTCACACGTATCGCGACGTTAATTAGAAGAATACTTTGTTGATTATTGTTTACGATATCATCCATTGCGGCGAACGTGTAAACGGTAATTGCATTGGAATCTATTCATTGTCGGCTAATACCATTAATAACAATGCACTTGTGCCGCGTTTTTCAATTTATCGATACATATTACCGTTTGTTGTCACCATTTTAATTGATTCACTCAGTTACTCTGATGATTTTTATTTGGAAAAAACATAAGATGTTAGATATCATAGTTTAAATGTTGTCAAACCTTGTCGTGTTGGCCATTTTATTGTCAAATCATGACTTTACTTATGTTTTCAAATATACCTCTGTTATGATGTACATGCCAGGATATTCATGAATCATAAATAAAACATCAAGTTTGATGTATAGCTAATATAAAATGAGTTTTAGTTTAATTCCCGTGTAATTCGAATGCGTTATAAATTTAAATCTCATATTTTCTATTTTCGTAAGTTGAAGTAAATTTGCTGTGTGACACTACACTACCTTAGAATAACACTACCCCATTTCTACCCGTGGGTGATCGTAAGAGGCGACTAAGGGTATAGGGCCTTTTTAAGTGATTTTTGGGCGATGTGGTTGGAGACCTGTCACCAAAAACATTTATTATTATCATCTTTTCCCAATCAACTTCCAAAATTGGCTGAGTAATTTCTCATTCCAAAGCTCTGGCTACCCCGTTAAGGGATTTATAGCAGTGAGTATATGTATGTAAAGTAAATTTGGATGTGTAGCAATGTGGTTGGTATGTCAAAAGAGGCGACCACGGAGGACACTTATTGTACTTATTCATTGTACTTAAAAAATACAAGCGTCCTGAGTCTGAAGAATAAAAGAGCATGTATGCATTAAATGATGCATGTGAATGAAACTTTATAGGTTTGCCCGGGTAGATCATAGTGGCGATCGATATTCTCTGCCTACCCCAATGCAAACTAATGGCATGAGTGTGTGTATGTATGTTTAAGTAATTAGTATGATATAATAATTAGTGACATTCTATTAATTACATAAATGATAAATATTTCTGTATATTTTATTTAACTTGTGATCAATCAGTTGACTCTAGAATATGATGGGTATATGCGATCAATATTTTTCGGGGATGAGGTTTCAGTGGTTCTATATCAGGGTTGAGGGTATGTTATTTATAGAATAGAATAACTCTTTATTGTACATCAAACACAAATTTACAAAAGAAATGATCATACAGTTTACAGTGAGGCACAATCGGCAATACCTATTTATGTTAGCAACAAAACGAAAAACTGAGATAGTTTTGTTTGATTCAAGTAAAGAATCTAATTTACGCCATTTAGAAATATAACTTGTTATATTTTACACTTTACAACAACTTTTGATTAAATATCAATAATTCGAGTAAATATTATAAAAGTTTTATGTAAGATAGATACTTAGTTAAGTCAGGTAATTAGGACATACAGGGTCAAGTATATTGTTGCTGAAAATTAGTTGATTGTGACTACTGTTAATTAACAAAATATCAAAGGGATCACCTCGGTTTTACTCAAAGTAGATTTACATTACATGTATAAATATATGGATGTAAATAAGAATAAATAATTATTAAAATTATGATTCTCTTAATGATGTTTCGATTTTGTTAATTATTTTTATTTTTTGGTTAGTTTGCTTCCGCTATATAATGTATCATTATAATTACTTAGGCGTCATATTTACTAAGCAGTTAAGGAAACAGTGTATAATGAACTCAATACTTTCAATATAAAAATATTCTAGTTGTGACAGTTGGTAGGACAATTTTCTGACTTAGGTATATTATGTAGAGCTTTAGACTAATTATGATATAGTATTAGTAACGCTCAATAAATTATATTTGTTACAATAATGCGTAAAATAGTCTGACTGCTTCATCAATATTTTGTTATATTTCAAACGAAAAGATTGGTAAATCCTGATTAAATTTGAAAAAAAATATTTTACAAAGTAATTAACAGGAGTAATATTTTGTATACGGTAGCCTGTTTTAGTTTAATAATTTAATTGAGAAATAATTTCCACGACAAGGCCCATTTGGCAAATACCGCATCAATATCTAATTGTATACATTTTATTTTCTGCATTTTTCTAACCTCGTTTAAATCACGTTTTTGTACCAACAATCGCAAAGGTTACCAATAAAAGCATACAATTTATTTATTTTTCATTCAATTAAAATTTCAAGGCAATAAATAAGTCATAAATTAATTTTACTTTATAAAACATACCTGATTTGGTGGGGATCCCCTGAAGGCAAATTGGGATGTCATCATTTGTCACTTTTCACGTTGCCAATGTTACAATTGTTGTTATACACGTAAATGTCACTCTCGCAACGCACTCACTTCACAGTTTCATTGGTCCATTGGGCGATGCCGGCACTCGCGGTTTTGGAGAATTTCACTTGGGCATAGCAGTCAGTGTTCGTAGTCACGGTGGTGATGGTTGGAGTCTGGGCTAGCTGGTCGGGATGGGTATCGATCACGATGCACAATACGGATGCGAGAGTCGAGCGCGGACAAGTCGCCGCGGGTGCACGGGCGCGTGGTCGCGCGCGCGGCGGCAGTGGGTAATGCGGTAGCTGGCGGCCAGGTGATAGTAATTGGCGCCGCCGTCCCGCTCTCGCCTCGGCCGTCCCTCTCGGCGCGCACACGCACGCCGCTCTATGTGTGCGTGACGCTCTCACACCGTTCCTTCTTTTCACGCTCGCCTCGCCGTTTGACCTCGCGCCTCGCGCCTCGTACTGCTGCCTGCTACCGACGACGCTCTCGATTTTTGCGGTGCGGTGGGTGGCTCCCGGCAGAGGCGGCCGGCCCGTCTCGGTGGGGGCAAACGAGGTGGGAGTTGATGCACTCTTTGCTTTTTTTTAAAGCGCTTCTCTTTCTTTTCTCATATTTTTTATGTTAGTGTTGGTTGGAAGCGGTCTCTTTTATTTTATTATATATTGTGATAATTAACAGTGAGGATGCGCACGAAGGCGACGATCGAGTTTGTTGGAGCAGCGGCTTAATGACATTGTGCATTTGATTTAAGGTAACTCGGGACGCGGCGCTGATGTTCAATTATCTTTATTTGAATAATAATTATTATAACTCATGTCATAATTAGTTTTGTATACCGACGTTACTGGAAAAAACAAACGATTTGCTTTGTATTAATGCTGTTGTGGTGCACCAGGAACACGGGTATTCTAGGTTACACATTTTTAAATAGACACCTCAAAAAGTTTAGCAATCAAGGGAAATTTGATTAATAAGTGGGTAGGTAAATAGAGTTACTACACCCTCAAATATGTCAGTTAATTTTCATACAGAAAAATCCGGCGTGACCCAAATCAATTTAATAAAGCTTACTCCCGTGAAAAGTAACACAACTTTGAACAAGCCAAATACGCGAACTAGAAATCCTACAATGCCAATAACACAAGCATGATATCAAAAAGCGCAACGTACAATCGATCTGTTCCTTTCTTCTTCTTTCTTATCGGGCGAATATTTCACACTGCACGCATACCGAACTAAAAAACTCACACAGATATAAAATATTCAAACGGTGTAACATAAAATAAATTATCTTAGGTGAGATGTGTTGGTGTGCGTGTCCTCCCCTCCCCCGGGGCGGGGGGCGGGCCCCCGGCGGCGACCAATGGGGGCGTGCAGCGCGCGGCGCCGCGACGGGCGTCACTCGTCTCTTAGCACTCGTCATAAGCGTTAGCTGCCTGTACCGACTACCTAATAACGTCTGCTCTTGTACTACCGGCCATTACTTTGTACTCACCTTAACCCTTTCAACACTATATTCTACATCTAGCACCTCCATGAATCGATAAAGACACGAGAGCTTTGGTGCTCTACATTTTGCACTTTGACTCTATATTAATTAACTACGTTCTGTTGAATATGGTTTTGCTCTTTCTTACGAGTTAGTAAGTCTAATTGAGCATTATATTTAAGATGAAAAAACGAGATGTTAATTAGTGTAAAGTCCTCGCCTGTAGTCATAAAATGATTTGAGCAGATGAATGGAAAGCGTGGTGTGGGCACGACCGGCGATTCAAGTCGCCACGTCAACCACATTAAGACTACACGCTTGATTGATCCAGCCATTGTTTGAAATTTTATGCTTTGAAAATAGCGCATTTCAAACCAAATGAACTGTAAAAGTAATTTATTCTGACCCAAACGGTGTAATTGTGAAGATTGAACCATTATACTTCTAAAACAAAAGCTGTAAACGGTTCGATTTATTTAAAAATAAAAACGATAAGTACAAGTACTAAATATAGGTCATTTTACATTAATGTTAGGCGATGAGAAATTAAGCAATACTTTATCGCCAATTTTTGTTTTATTTTCAAATTGAATCATAGATTAAGCGAATAAACCGATAGTAAAAATAAACTGAGAATATAATTTGTGGAAATTGTTATACATACATAAACATCCTTATTTTATTATAAAACACATCTTAAAAACTTATCTCATACCAATTACGCAATAAAACAATCGGCACCACCTTAAATGCACTAAATCTTATTGGAAATAGTTGTGACAAAACAGAATATTCAAATATGTATATGAGATAGGAGAACGTGAATCAATAGATGATTATCAGGTGGGAAGTTGAGGCGGCATCTTGAAAAGCTCGTGCATAATAAAACAAAGAGTGAGCGTTATTTGTTTTAGTCAAATGAGTTGGGGTCTGAGAGGTTCATACATATAAAATTCTTAGAAGTCGCTACCTTTATTAGCGCGTCTGCACCACAAAGACATATCGGGCCCCATTTAAATATTTCACTAAAAGGTCGATCTACATACGTAGGTACCAGACTTATGAGCATCTTCAAGGTAAAGCTCCAAAGCGGATCGAGCAAATAAAACCTATTTGATTGGATGGAATATGGAATGTTCTTTTTTGAAATGTATTCGAGAAAACCGATTTCGCTCCTTATTTTTATCACTGCATTTTAAATTCGAGCCGTATGAGGGTTCGGCAGATATTGTAATTACTTTCGCTTTGACGACATTATAAATAAAGGGGAAGCTTGCTTTAATGAAAGTGATTCGATATTAGTTTTTTGACGATTAGGTGTATGGTGATTTTTCTTTTAGATATTAAAGGTGTTGGCTAGGGTTTGTTGGTTTATTTACGTACTATTTTATTCAAATAGTTACAATAAGCATAGAGCGTAATGTAGCAATTTCAGAATAAATTTTGTAACGAATTGTTACTAAAAGTTACAACCCAATTAATCAATCTAAATAAAGTCTCAGCAATTGCATCAATAACATTAGTTACACAAGAGACATACATAAGATGTATCTAGACATGTTAACCAAGTTGGTAAAAGAAACCTTTTTCTTGCAAGAAGGGAGTACAAGTTGCAAAAACAGTTAAAGACAAAGAGTAACGAAAACCAGAAATGAATCCGGGCGGGCGGCGCTGTTTCCGCTCGGCCCGAATACAGGGCGGGCGCGGATACACAGACTACGCCTAGACCGATGTAGCCTTAGAGCGGACGACGTTAACATGCTTAACTTCGACCTTTCGTACTACGTCTTGGTAGCAAGGAATCTTTACAGCGGTCAGTTGAGTTTAAGCTTTATTGATTTGAGTTTTTATGAATTGGTTTTATGTGATTACTAAATATTCCATTTATGTTTAGTTATAAAGGCCCTTTATTTTTCATGCTTCGTCAAAATACATACTAGTACAAATACTAGCATTATGAGTTGTATTCGGTAAAATCATGCCTATCCAACTAGAATAGAGAGAGATTATTGGATCGCAACTATGTACGATCCTGACAAAGCTCTCAACTAGTATTTCCAACTAAATTTTCTTGAGTTGCTTATGACACCAAAAGAAAATAATAAATGAGCGCTAAAACAACTTCAAAGTAAAAGTTTGTTGTAAAAATGCTGTAGACTAGGAGCAAGTTTGTTAGCAATATCAATTGGCAGGTCTGTTAGATTGTAACGTTATTGATTCGCCGCACTTACCGAGAATACTGTTTGTGGATGCGGTGGCGCGGGTTAACAGAATAGAGGGTTGGTCATTTAGTGAAAGGTAACCCCCTCCCTCTCTCCCTCAGGCGTGTCTGCAGCACAGACTGATTAAACGATCTGCTGTCTGTCTCTCAATTTTGTTTTGTTTATCTCATCAATACGACGGCACTTTTAAAAGTATACAGCGGCCACTCTTTACTTCAACGTTAGAGCAAATTCAAATAGAAGTGCTCTCTCTTGTTTTAATTTATAGTTTTCAATTGGAACATTGAGAACGTTTGGTTGATCGGGACAGTGATTCCTAACGTGTGCCGAATGGAAGTTTTAAATCTGAATATGTTTTTTCTAACTGTAGTTTGGTTGTTGTGTGAAATTGTTGCATTTGTTTTTTATGGGGTTTGAATAAAATTTTCGAATATGGAGGTACAAACAGCATTGTTAGAAAGTTATGTTAACTAGAATTCTTTAATGGTATTGTTTGGTGCTATAAAACAATGAGCTTTTCTTAACCTTTGACTAAAGTCAAAAAATTCGTTATGTTTAAGGCATTTTTTTGTACTTAAGTATTTGATTTGAATAAATGTATTTAAAAAATGGCGCCTTATTTACTCTTTCTGTTGGGATTTATAAGCTATAAGCGTACAAAATTTTAAAATCCTGTGTCAGTGTCATTTTCAATTATGGTCCTCGCGTTAGCATTGATCCAAGTAGACATTCAAAAAACAAATTTCAAGTTGGTCCATAGGATTTTACCATTCAAAAGCATAGAAATCTATACTTATAATAAATCTGTAGAGAGGTCAATTCTGTACATGAAATATATTTTCAAAATAACTATCAGGTGATGATTAGGGATCGATACTGATGCCAAAAATGCAATCAGTAAAATTTTTGTCTGTCTGTCTGTCTGTCTGTCTGTCTGTCTGTCTGTCTGTCTGTCTGTCTGTCGGTTTGTATGTTCCTTATGGAAACAAAAACTACTCCACGGATTCTTACGAAACTTGGTACAATTATTCTTCATACTCCTGCGCAGGTTTTTGTATACTTTCCAGCAGAGTAGTAAAGGGGAATTTTGGGAAATTTTGGGAAAACGGGAGAAGTAACTCCATTTTTTAAGCTTCCGTCGCGTGTGCAGCCTTAATGGTTAAACTTACATAGAAATCATGTATGACGGAAAAATTTTGCATAAAATTATCTAAAAAAAAATCCTTAACAGTTTACGTCTATCTTTTACGGTTGACTCACAATAACACGTGTAATTCCTGATAGCTTAGCAGTTCTGAACATTCTGATTATATTTGTTTACTCTTACGTTTGTAAACCTCTCACTCACCCCTAATTTAAAAAAGGTTACATTATTACCTATTCAATAAAAAAGAATCATAGAAATCGGTAGACAAACACCGAAATTATACATAAAATAAGCCAGCGCGCCCGTGACCAAAACCAAATCTTTACTAATTTATATATTACATACTAGATGGCGCCAGTAGTTGCATCCTACATCACGTAATGATTTATTTTTCAGATTGTTATAAATACTTCATATCGTTTTATTCCAAAATTTGCTATTTAATGCAAATACTGAACCGTTCATTAAAGCGCATTTAAAATCACCAAACTACACTGTTTAGGGAGTGCTATAAATTAAATAAATTGAAAATATTGCGCTGAATTTCACAATGCTTAAGCAAGGACTGAAAAAAGAAACCTCAGATATTTAAAAAAACAACGCTACCCGTGCGAAGCTGGGACGATCCACTAGTATCCAAATAAATCATCAAAAGTGTTGTCTAAGTAGCTTCCAAGTTAAACGTCAAACTCACTTGCAGTTACTCGGATATTGTAAACCAAGCATTAGTGGGGATGAATTCGGTGAGCAACGATCGAGAACGTAGGATCTTTCGAGTTTGTACTCTCTGTGATTTTTTTTCATTTTTACTCTATCTCACACGTTTTCACCGCATATCCCCGTAGTGGTTGGTACAGGTACTAATACTTCTGAACATCTCCTGAAATTATCACCTAGTGTTCAGAGAACCCACGTTTTGTTTGGACAGCGTGTAAAAAATATACTTAGCTTTAGAACTAAAAAGTCTTTAGAAGGATATAAGAAGAAATAAAAAAAAAACAAAATGTTGTAAGGAATGGTTGGTGCTGTCTATACAGCAACTTCCCAAAATTCACTTTAAAAGCCTAACAGCCTTAGACGCGTAGTGCAAGAACCACAGGATGCAATGAGTCAGTTCTATTTTAAGCCGACACTACACAAAACTTACTGAGGTAGTGTAAATTGAAATGGATGGAACAAGTTATTACTTAATAACTTGTTCCATCAACATTGTGTTAATAGCACTACCCCATTTCTTCCGGTGGGTGTAGGTAAGAGGCTACTAACGGTATTGGGGATTTTTATTGGATTTTTGGGCGATGCGGTTGGAGACCCATCACCAAAAACCTTTATTTTACCGCCTTTTCCCCACTCAACTTCCAAAAGTGGCTGAGGAATTTATAATGCCTTGGCTCTGGCTATCCCTTCTAGGGAATTATTGCCGTGAGTATATGTGTTGTGTATGTGTGTGTTTTAAATAAATAATATTTTTCATTCTAGTATGGATTATAATGGGTCAGGTGCTCTATACCATGTATGTGTGCTCTATGTTCAAGAAATAATTAAGGATGTGGACATAGTTGTGACTTGTTCGAAATACCTATATTCAATTTGACAAATATACATCTTATAATTTATAATCAATAATAGAAAGTTTTATTGTACGAAAGACCCCACCAAAAAATCTGTAAAGACCTAGCCAAGTCTCGATGGTGCTGAATTAAATGCACTTAATTATCTTAACTTTGAAATGTTTTGGTTTTCCTATTTTCTATTCTAGTAACTTTATTTAAACAACACAATATCGCAATTATTGATTCAATTTTTTTCTTCCGGATAATCATTGCCTCAATTTGAAATTTCGTAACTAATAATCAAATATAACACCTGTGCCAAGATATTATAACAAATAGACTTTCCTTATATCTACCCCATCCGAGAAACCATATTAAAAAGTACTATGCAAAGCATAAGCCAAAGTTCGCTTGATTACCATGAACATGTATCGTGATGTCCCGATATCGAATCTATTCTTTGTGATCTTCCTGCCAGAAGCCATATCTTCTTAATTAGTAATTTCTTTTGGCACTTGAGTGGAAAAAATCGAATATAATATTGTTGGAGATGTGTCGTTGCAGCCGCATTGCTCCCACAATCACTTAAAAAGCCCCTATTCTCTAAGTGAAATATATAAACTGATATTAAAAGACTAGCTTTTTTCACGCGACTACGTCCGCGTGGACTACATGTTTTGCTTCCGGTTTACATCCAAAGTACCAAAACACTATCTTAACATTTGTGTTTTATATTTATATTCTCGCGGGCGTTGTAATAGATATAAAAAACATTGAGGCTTTTTAAGTGATTATTGGGCGATGCAGTTGGAGACCCATTTGACTACCTTTTCCCCATTCAACTTCCAAAAGTGGATAAAGAATTACTATCTCTGAAGCTGTGGTTACCCTTTTTTGGGATTTATAGCCGTTAGTATATACTCATGAATGATTGATAGATGAATTTCATATATTCCTTTTTGTAGTGGTTATATCAGTCAATCGCAATATATTTCAAATTTTTTGATGCAGTAATGTCAAAAATCTGAATAGGTACTATATTTCAATCCCCAAGGGGGGGGGTTCCAAAAAACCTTTTTCATTGTTTATAAGAATGATGAAACAAACCATTTCGTACCAAGTTTCTATGTTTAGAAATGAGAATATCTTTAGTAAGTATATGGATAACAGTTTGGCGATGCGGTGTCGGCCCGGTGCTGCCCCATTCACTGACCGTTGGTGATGTGTGCGAGATTCAGCCAATCAGTCATAGATGGCGGCATACTAAATTAAAATTGAGATATTTGCTAGTATTTACTAACTATGCATTCTAAGGCTTAAACAGAATATTAATTTATGCGTAAGTATAGCATAATATATCTATGGGAATATTAGTTTCAAAATAGGTAAAAAAATAAAACATATAAATATATTCTCAGACCAATTGAATACGCAAAATTCATACAATATACTTTCAATTATCTTTATTCATACATATTTGCATAGTTGAATGTGAAAAAGTTGGAATCGTGCTTCCTATTATTCTAAGCTAACACAAAAGCAAAAAATTAATTCGCAAAAAGATGGTGATCCCTGAGATTCAAACCTGAGTCTTCCGTTCGATTAGTATTAACCAAACGGTATACCGCTACGCCACGAAGACGTTAGTGTTGTCTTCAAATTTTTGATAAGCTATATATCTAGTAGTCATACTATTGGCAAACAATTAAATGGACATTTATTTTTATGAAAATGGATGAAACCCTTATTTTTTCCAAAAAGACTATTAATGAAGAGTCCGATAAAGTAAATACATACATACATATATATACTCACGGCTATAAATCCCTAAAAAGGATAGCCAGAGCTAAGGAATTAGGAATTCCTCGGCCACTTTTGGAAAATTGAGTGGGGAAAAGATGGTAAAATGAAGGTTGTTGGTGAAATATTCCATGATCCATAAACCCTTGGTAAATATTATTTTTAATTATAAATATTTTACAGCTATTATTTATTTATTACCTGTGTTTATTTTATTTCAATATATATATCTATCTCTATTTACATATTCCATTAATTATACTTAATTAGTGTATGTTGAGTAAACAACGTTGTAAATGTAGTAATCAAATATAAATTTATGTTATACTAAACTGTTTACTTTGTTAAATGCTGATTGATTTTAAGAATCTCCTGGAAGGATCTGACGACTGTGATACAGGTTCGACCTAGTGCAGTCTCAGCATTTTATAATGATAAAGTGGTCTTATATGTTTTTGTACTATTTATTTACATAAGTCTTATTGTATTTTTACTGAATAAACTATATTTGATTTGATTCATGGCTCTCCAACCGCATCGCCCAAAAATCCCTTAAAAGCCCCAATACCGTTAGTCGCCTCTTACGTACACCCATAGGAAGAAATGGGGTAGTGCTATTCTAAGCCGACACTACATAGCAATAAAAGTTTGATAAAGTATTTCGATGAATAAATGAATCGTGTAAATATGGGGAGCCATATAAAAGTTATTATTTTTTTATGCTCCTGTGGGAACCCTTGCGAAATCCGGGATAAATGATATCCCATATATTGGCCAGGTGAATAAGCTACATTCATACCAAATTTGATCAAGATCCGTCTGGTAGAATTAACGTGATGACCGGACATACAGACAGAAAGACAGACAGACATTTTTTCAAAAAGTACAAATTTGGCTTCAGTATCGAATATTAAACATATTCTACCGGTGTTTTTTTTTCTTTAATGTACAGTTTTGACATCGGTACAGTCTTATTATAGTATTGATAAACAGAAATAATATAATTAAAATTAAAAGTAATTAATCCTTATTAAGCTATGCCGTGATCAATCTTATTACTCACTACAATAGCTATATATCAAGCGGAGAGTCTGGGTTTCAAACCACTGTACCAACGACTGATATGATAAAATAAAAGAAGATGGCACCAAAAAAAAACATATAAAATGAATAAAAATTACAAAGTTAAATATAAAAGTAAACTAAAAACTAACACAATAAAAATAACAACATTTTAAGTAATTAACAAAAACTTAAATATATTTGCACTACTGCAATAGCGAATTGGTACTAGTTTGTAACGTTAGGTAATGCGATCGAGTGAAAAATAGCGTGATTCGTGAAAGGTGTGATGTGAAAGATGACATTTTAAAAAGTAAGAAAAAGGGGAGTGGATGAGTATAGAGAGGATGGATGTTAGCACATTGGTGAGAGATCTACAAGAGCCAATGTGGAAGGTAATGTTAGTAGAGGACGACCATGAAAGGTAAATTGGACCAAATAGAATGTGTGCTTAAAAGGCACCTACATATATTCAAATGTATTCAATGTCTGACACACTTATTATTTGCTGCTTCATACTTATTAATGTTGGAGACATTGTAGCTTCGGATACATTATGCTCACGCTATTCGTTCTCATTGGGGTAGACAGGTATTTCGACTTTGATGCAAAATAAGTAACTAATCAGTTAAAACACAAATGAATGGAATGAGAGAGTGCTCAAAAAGGCAGGCGTCCGAAGTATGAAACATAAAATAGCATATATAAAATATTGATGGATGTAAACGAAAAAAATAGGTTTGCCAGGCTCGTACAAAGTGGCGATCGATAGTCTCTGCCAACCCCAACGGGAAATGATGGCGTGAGTATGTATGTATGTATGTGAGTACAAAATATAAATCTATATGAGTCAATAGTAAATTATCTTCATTAGTAACTCTGGTGGCCTAGCACGAGCGCTATTTTATCGATTCGATATCGAGAGAATGAGATGACAGTATAAGATACTAAGTAAGTGCAAAGGAGATGGCTGTTTCATACCACGCGATATCTAGTATAAACTTTGCTCGTACTAGCTATTTGCAAACGACACCAATTTTCAGCCCATTGTAGTAATGATATAATATAATGTAATAGTAACGTAATGTAATAGACCCATCACCAACAACCTTTATCTCACCATCTTTTCCCCACGCAACTTCCAAAAGTGGCTGAGGAATTTCTAATTCCTTAACTCTGGCTACCCCTTCTTGGGATTTATAGCCGTGAGTATATATATGTATGTATGTATGTAATAGTAACGGTGAGGGAAAACATCGTGAGGAAACCCACATGGCTGAGTTGTACTTAGTCATGTGACAGTGTATTCGTACAAAACGGCGATAGGCCTGCCCCCTATCACGTGAGTACACTGTCCATGCAAAACGTGGGTACTCTGAATACCAGGTGACAAAGTCACGTGATGTTCAGTAGTATTAGTACCTCTGCCAACCCCCTCGGGGATATTCGGCGTGAACGTTTATGTTTATGTTATATAATAGTAGAATGAGATTTCATACAAAACCGGAAGTTAATAGACGTTCTTTGTGATAATTGGAGATCTGTTTTATAATGATTAATGATAACACTCATTACTGTGTAGTGTATAACTCCGTAGTTGAAGAAACAATCTTTTTGCTACTATTCTATGTGGCGGGGCGTATAAGAGGTAAAGAAACGAGTTTATAATTACCCACGAGTAGGCAATGGCTGCAAATTTCACAAAACAATTAAAACTGGTGCTTGAAGTATGCCTCGTGGATCAGTACGCTCAACAGCACAAGAAACATGGCCTACATTGAAGCTTCTATGACTATCCGCCGCCATTCTAATTGTTGCTTTTTAACCGACTTCAAAAAAAGGAGTGTTCTCAATTCGACCGGTTTTTTTTTTATGTTTGTTCGCCGATTACTTTGCCATTTATGAACCGATTTTGATTATTATTTTTTTATTCGAAAGAAGATACTCCCGGATTGGTACGATGAGGATATCAGGGTCTGATGATGGGATCCTGGAGAAATCGAGGGGAACCCTCAAATTTTATAGGCAAATGTACCGCGTTTTACATATTTTATGAACTTATATTGGCATTTGCTTCTGAAAATCATATTGTTATGCTGCTGAGCTGATGATAGAAGGTGTGGATCCTCAATCACTAGGTATTAGGAAACAGTTCTTTCCACTATAGATTTATACTCCTCTTCGTAGCTTTTATGAAGAGAAGTACAGGTTCACTAAACATTTCTTTTGTTATGTTATTGTTACCGAGAAAGTACCATGAGACCAGGATCTGATGATGGCATCCCAGGAAATCGAGGGGACTGTCGAAACTCACAATTATGTGACAGTGTATTTGTTCAAAACGCCGATAGGCCTGCCCTGTATAACGTGAGAACACTGCCTAATAAATCGTGGGTACTCTGAACAACAGGTGACAATGTCACGTGATATTCAGAAGTATTACTACCTCTGCTAACCCCTTCAGGGATATTCGGCGTGAGCGTTTGAGTCTTTGTTGAGATGTAGAATTGAAGACCATCAACTTTCGAAGGATTTTAAGAACAATGTAAGGTTACATATGGTTGAGCCTATTTAATATCGTACTATAATAGAAATACCGGAAATACGAAGAATAATACAGTAACTGTCGCTTCCTCATCCGAGAGGCATCTTTGCCAGGTCTACCCATCTCTAAAACTCGTAAAATAAAATAATTTTTAACAAAAAGAAAACCGACTTCATAGAAAAACAACCGAAAATAAACAATCTAGTACTAAAAAGTACGAAATAAGTTTTTTTAATTGAATATGAGTACTGTGATTGATACCTTAGCAATTTCTTTATTCCACACGCGTCAGTTCAACCTACCTAAATCTTAAAATTCTCTTAAATTAATTTTTGAGTCGGTGCCAGACAAACAAAAGTAAATTCACCCTGCTATCTATCTCTGATTATTACAATCTAAACAATATATATCTATCGCCTAACGTTTTAAATGATAATACGTACAAAAATCAATTTACCCTACAACTACAAGGTACCCTACATTTTACATGTATATGAAGTGCAAAATACACACTTCTTATTATCAATTATCATCGAGGCTGGCACCGGCTCACAAATTAATTTAAGAGAATTTTAAGATTTAAGTAGGTTGAACTGACGCGTGTAGAGTAAAGAAATTGCTAAGGTATCAATCACAGTACTCATATTCAATTAAAAAAACTTATTTCGTACTTTTTAGTACTAGATTGTTTATTTTCGGTTGTTTTTCTATGAAGTCGGTTTTCTTTTTGTTTAAAATCGTTTTTATAAGTTTTGCTTTCAACTCTACGAATCATATTTATTTCAAATCCATACATACATATACTCACGGCTCTAAATCCTTAGAAAGGGTAGAGATAGCTAAGAAATTAGAAACTCTTCAGCCACTTTTGGAAAATTGAGTGGGGAAAAGATGGTAAAATAAAGATTGTTAGTGAAGGGTCTCCAACTGCATCGCCCAAAAATCCCTTAAGAGCCCTAATACCGTTAGTCACCTCTAACGTACACCCACCGGAAGAAATGGGCCAGTGCTATTCTAAGCCGAGACTATACAATAATAATAATAAATCTTTATTTCAGACAAATACAGTCCATACAAAATAATACAAACTAGCTATCAAACATATTTCTATAGTAATTAGTAGGATTATAAAAAATATGTTAGTATATGTTATAGAAGCTGGAAGGAGAGTGTAACAATTTTTATAAACATAATATCAGGAATAAGTTTGATTCTGAACCTTATGTTTATTTTTGAAATATTTTTCAAAAATTATCTGTGCGAGGGCAGATAACCTCCAGATGATAGAATAAGTAAAATTACACTTCATTACATTTCAGTGTTGTGCTTACTCAAAATTACTGAACCGATTTAATCTGGATACAGGCGACTTTGTCACATACTTTATTTTACTAAATTTTTTCCACACCGGAAAATTACTTTAAAGTTTACATGCATACATACATATACTCACGACCATAGATCCCAAAAAGGGGTAGCCGGAGCTTGATAGAAGACAAGATGGTAGAAATAAAGTATCGTTGGTGATTGGTCTCAAAGCGCATCGCCCAAAAACCACTTAAAAAGGGCCCACACCCTTAGTCACCTCTTAGAACACCCGTGAGTAGAATGGGGTAGTGACATCCTAAGCCGGCACTACACGGTTTTAAAGTTAGTTAGTATAAAACCGTTGCTATTCTATTTCGGGCTAAGTAGCCGTGAGTAAAAGTTTGTATCAAATATATTTGATCATTTGACTGATCGGCTACCACATTGAATTTTGAAGGTATAAATATGTAAACAAGTAAACCATTAATGTGGGTGGTATTGTAAATAGAAGACGGCTTCGTCCGGCGTTTCTAGACCAGATGTAAAACCTTCTTAAAAAGATGAAGGCCCAAAGTGAGAATATAAAAGGGCATGCATGAGAAGAATAATTACATAAACGTAAACATACATAAACGTTCACGCCGTTTATTCCCGAAGGGGTTGGCAGAGGTACCAATACTCCTGAACTCACATGGCAAGCGCCATCTAGTTTCCAGAGAAGGTACCCACGTTTTGCTTAGACAGTGTACTCACGTGATAGGGGGCAGGCCTATCGCCGTTTTTGTACGAATACACTGTCACATGACTAAGTACAACTCAGCCATGTGGGTTTCCTCACGATGTTTTCCCTCACCGTTAGCAACCATGATAAATTAACCACACATATGACTTTAGAAAAGACAAGTTGGTGTAGGCCCGTCCCAGGATTGGAACTCACGCCCTTCTGTTTGTTGGGCGGGTGTTCTACCCACTGGACTATCATGTCGCTTAAGAATAATTAATGTTACGAAAGCAAGTGAGATTAGTCAAGATAGTGCATAGTGGCCATCGATAGTATTTGCCAACACAATGGGAATAATGGGCGTCAGTATAAGTGAACCAACAAACAAGTAACAACGGAAGTTCAGGCGTAGGTCATGTTTATAAGCATCGATATTGTTTGCAAATATCAAATATATTCATAATTTTAGTTTGTAGTCATTCAAATGAGCACTTTGTAAAGTTTTAGGTCGAATGTTTGACCCTGGGAAGTATGTAAATTATTGGGCAAAATACTGTCATAATCGACTGTTCGATGTACTTTTTGTATTAGTTTGTAGTTTAATACAGTGATATTGACTAGACGAGAAAATTATTGTATTTATCTTAGTTTTTATTGACTTTAGTGATAATATATTGGATAGGATAAGTTTGGATTTTGAAGATGGTTTTAGATTACTTTCCGTGGTGAAAAAACGAAGGTAGATACTAATATCGAGATGACGACTACGTCGGGTGAATAGAGAGTGTGCAAATGCATCGCACCGATTGCTTTCTTCAATTGGTGATAATGCCGTAGTTTTATGTGTGTAACTATTTAGTTTTAATGTTTTCTTCGACAGTTTTGGCAAAGGTATTGTTGAGAGAAGTCCATAAGAAAATAATATATTTTTTTGACTTATTGATACATCTAGTCATTGAAATCTTTAATAAGTATTTTCTAACTCCATTTCAGCAATAATTTAATGTTATTAATGTTGAATCAACAAGACGAAAATCATGTGACACCACTGTGGAACACACTTATACATAACTTAAAAACTCTGTAGAGTTGTGAATAAACAGAAGGTTTGACCAATACGTACACCTAGGACCAACCATTCGATTAGGTGGAGCTAACTTTAAGGAATAAGCCATCTGTCAAGTCCAGTTTCAGTGGACAGCTATTGGGTAGATGTGCCATATCCTTGCGTCCAAAGTTACAAAATGCCTAAAACATAGAGCACCGGGTTGCCAGTTATTATGTGCGACTCAGAGACGTGACGCCTCACAATTGATCTTTCAATAATGCCCAGAGTCACCTAAAAACGCAAACGTAAACGCTCAAGTCGGAGATCCCGAAGGGGTTGGCAGAGCATACTTCTGAACATCACGTGACATTTTCACCTGGTGTTCAGCGTACCTACATTTTGCTTAAATAGTGTACTTACGTGATAGATGGCAGGCTTGTCGCCGTTTTGAACGAATATAGTGCCACATATTTATGTAGTTACAACTTCATCACGATGTTTGTCTTCACCGTTAACTTTAGAAAAGACAAATTTGTGTAGGCCTGACCCAGTATTCGAACCCTCATCATTGGAACGATAAGTGGTGCTCTACCCATTGAGCTATCAGAGTCACCCAAAGAGAGAAAGCTATGTTGGAAGGAAATTCGTAAAAGAGCAAGGTAAACTGAATAGACTGAAAAGTTGTGAAATTTAAGTGACAAAGGACAAGGCATAAACCAATGGCGGTTCCGCAAAGAAGATTCGGGAGTAGCGGCCAAGTATCAGCGAGGAATCATGTTTTGTAGATCTTGAGGGAAGACGTATGTCCATCAGTGGATATTTATTTGCTTCAAAAATGAATTTGATTTGTTAACCAGTGATTTGGATATCTGGTTCCACCAAACTCAGGGCAGCCAGGCTTACAGCAAAAATTTTCTCAGGCACTGGAAGTTGAGTAGGGATTGTAAATAAAGGTTGTTGAAGTTAAATTATTTTTAAATGGTTAAAAAAGCCTCAATATCCTTATTCTCCTCTTACGAATACCCACGGGTTGAAATGTGGTAGAGCTATTGTGGGCAACCATCACCATCATCTTTATCATTTGTTTCTATTGGTTCTCTGAGAAGTAACCAAGGGATCTGGGATTTGAGAGTTTGTTGGCTGACACGGTCGAAAATATATGAAAAACTATGCACATTATTTTTTGTCGCAACTTTCTTAAGGTAAGAGGAATTGTTGAATTTAAACTTCTTGAGTTTAGGAATCAAAATTGCTGTTAAGTAGGTAGTTTTTAATTAAACGTTTCTTTGGTGTAAAATGATTTATTATGAAATAATAAAATAGTGTTTTATTGTTTCTAACTTGAATAAGATTATACTGGTTTGTCGGGTTAATTTAAATTAACTCGATTTATCTGTTATCAAAAAACTTAGTTTTAACAAGACAAAAAATTACGATCTTCTTGTTAAAACTTTACTTATCTTTATGTCCTCTAAAGATAAATCGTAAACTGAGTTTAAAATAAAAGATGTCTTGTAAACAACAAACCTTTCGCTAAAAGGGGCAATAAATTTACAATAGGGTAAATTTTTTGTTGATTTTATCTTTGCTCAGCATCAAATTTTATTCGTTGACTTTTATTATTTTGTAGGATCTTATATGTTAAATGTAAACTGAGGTAACATTTGTTTACAACTATTTAAACTAGTTTTCACTCGTTCTCATTAAATTATTTCACATAATAACATATAAAATGACTTAAAAAATATACTGCCTTTTGAAGCACATTTACTATTTGAGCTAAATATGACCTCCGCTATCGTCCTCCGCATATTACTATCTACATAGGCTTAATTTATTTACCAATTTACTTTCATCCATCCTTTCTATATACCAAGACCACAATTATATTCCTTTTTGTATCTTTTGTGCAATATTATCTTTTACACCGTATTGTTCATCATCACACTCTTCTGACTATATAACATAACCTAATCTTATTATTTTTCTCATGGACCTAGTCTCTACTGCATTTACTTGGCTCTTCTGTAGGGCAAGCACAAGCGCTATTTTATCGACACGATAACGGTTAGAATGAGATGGCAGTATACGATACTAAGTAAGTGCGTAAGAGATGGCTGCTTTATCAAACGTGATAACTAGTTTAAACACGGCTCGTGCTTGCTCTTCTGATTGTTTTGCCACACCCAACATTAGCTGCTGTACATAAAAGTAGGTACTACTAGTATCACGGCAATACATGCGCACTGCTATTCGCGCCTTTTGAGAACCGAATAACTTGAAATTTACTCTAACTTATTATTTCACAAACTTTGAATGCCTGCTTTTTTAATATACATATATCCCAATAAAAAAAACAAATAAATAAAACTTATATGACTTATGCACTAAGAAAAACAAAACAACCAAATGGCCCTATTTGTTACCAAGTTAAAGTATTTAATTAAGGTTGAGGAAATGTTTCAAGAACCATCATCATATACCTACGGGTTTTTTTTTGTGAATCTTTTTAGTCAAATGAGTTTCTTTCAAAATAAGAGATGCTGTTTTCTAAAATAATATATTTTTGAATAAAAAAGCTTGCCTTCAGCGATTTGATAGAAACCCAATTTTTTATAAACCCAATTGTTAATAAACAGCACAGTTGTCTACGTATGTATTTTGATATTTTTGAAATATCTTTTTAGCCCCGCAATCAAACCGAATAAAAATTAAACGGGAACACCTTGCACACATATCTATAACGGACTGATCGCGCAACAAACATACTATCAAATACCATACTCAACCTCCTTTTTTGAAGTTGGTCGATAAGTATTAACCTCAGACTATTTCGGGTTAAAAAGGGAATGTTTCAGAGAAGAACGAAGGGTAACGAAACTCCTCATTTTTTTTTCAATAACATACTTAAATTTTAAATATTTTTTTCTGAAAACAGAGATCTTCAATCGGACTCCTATTTAATTAAGGGTTGCCATTTTCATTCTGCTTTCTTAATATCCAACTCTTGTAGGATTGCACACCAGGGCCTTTCACTTTGAAAGCAGGATGGTTATATATATAAGATAACATTTTTGACTGGAAATGCTGCACAATTGATTTGTTTGCTAACTACAAAAAAATATAATAATAATGCACTGCCAAATTGATGTTTTCTTAAAACAGCATCTTAGAACACCAAGGACTTTGCTTCAAAAATTATTCATGGCTTATAAAACTAACCAACATGGCCCAGGACACTTAAAAACACAAAATGTCCTATGAAAATCAAAACAAATGGCTATCTTGACAATAACCTAATAAAATTAAAGCATGCCAGATGATTTTAAAAATTAATGATAAAAAGATGACTTTCGAAAAGATACTTCAGTGTTAGCCCGATTCACGATTAGAAATTGTGCCTCTGCACATAGGCAGCAGTGCCCTTCTTAAACTAAAACCAACGTATTTTTAATTATCTATCAAAACTTTCCTTTCTACTGAGCTTATCACCAAGCAATAATGACCAAAAACTTTGTTTTCATAAATAATCACGTTTCAAATGATTAACCAAAGCCGAAAGCACTTCAAGCAAAGTACAGTAAGTAACACAATTTAAAACAATGGTAACATGAGTGAATTTGGTTTTCGATGAGTTTTACAACTTGATGAATATTGGATTGGGAACAGAATGTCTAATTTGGTAATTTGGTTAACATGACAATGGATTTGGTCAAGTCGTTTCTGTTGACCTTTAAATTAAAAACCGCTCTCATGCATTTATAAGTAGCATGCTAATTATGTACCGAATAATATTGTTTTAAACAATATAATGACCTCGAAAACAAAGTATCTTTAAAGTTTTTTTTTGTTTTTTTTTTATCTTTCATCTGTTTGCAAATATATTGAACACAAAAAATACCAAAGACTTTAGGAAATAAAGAAATTGAATTAAAACAATTTTGGTTTTCTAATATTACGTAGGTTTGAATATTAAACATTTCAATACAATAGCCGCTTAAATTCAGAACAATCAACTCTGCCAGAATGACAACAGAAAAGTTTCCTACTTCAGTCTTTCTGATTTAATTGTGTAAATCATCGTTAAAAGCAAGCTATTTGCGGTCATTCGCTTACATTTTGAGATAATGTTATTTAACTTCTGCCTTAAGTTGGAAGCTGAATCGTAATCATGATGGATGATTACTGATATTTATTGAAATAAGAATCATGTTATTTATGTGTAATCTATAAAAAACACAGTCAAAATAAAGTGATTGGATAATAAAATTTAACAACAGTGTTCAAAGGTAGTTTTTATGTATACACTACACGTATGTTCTCCTATTGATAAAAAATATGTGCGAAAAACGTCCATATCATGATCAACATAAATTAATAATAAAACATAACATAACATAAAAGAATATGGTATAATACTAAAATAATTAAACAGTAAAACTTTAAATTGTATATAAAGCTTAATTACATACCTGATAGGCGTGTTGATGGTCGCAAGACATAACTATACAAATTCCTTCTTCAAAACTGAACCGAGCAGTGTCTGTTAAAAATCGCACAGATTCGTCACTCCCAGTGAGTATCAACGAACGTATAAAAAATTCGTAATAAAAATATTAATAGACCGATTAAGTTGAAATCAATCAACAGTTATTTCCTTATTAGTTATTTTACACTCTTCGTCCTCTTTCGTTCTTTAACTTTCTCCACATTGAGAAGCGACTTAGGGCCAGTTTTTTGATCCGGAGTTAAAAATATAACCATTTGTTACATTGACTATAGTTAAATGACTAACCAGTAGTTAAATCGCAAATCCATTTTGGTTCGATATTTGACCATTAGTTACTCTAACCACGGGTCAAAAAATGCATTTTGCTGATATCTAACTAATAGTTACGATATTTAACAAATAGTTGAGTTAACCACGGATCAAAAAACTGGCCCTTACAGTCTGTCCCAAATGCATGTAAACTGCTCTGTTCTAACTTGACATGTTCTTTCACAATAAGCTACTTGAACTAAGCTGATATTTCCCGTGACGCAAGTATTTATTTTATATATTATATTCAATATATTTTATTGCAAATTGGATTTAATATTGTATTTCATGGTTGTTTTACACTTGTAATGGCCGTTTCTGAGACAATGTATTCGAAAAATTTATACAATTGCTAAACTGTAATATTTATTTCTATGCCATTATTGATACTAGAAAGGTTAACCAGAAAACAGTAAAACTGTTCTTTTATGATATCGCTGGTTGTACACATTAAAGCTTTTTCATATGCAATAAATCAATATTTTGTAATTTTATTGAAGTAAGCAAAACCATAAGCGTTACCCCGTAGATAGGGTAATGGTACTATTTTTAGGATAAATTATGATTGTGTAGTAAAAGGATCATCTGTATATACAAAAGGCAAAACTGACTCACTGAATTAGAATCAACACCTGTGTGTGTGTGTGTGTGTGTGTGTGTGTGTGTGTGTGTGTGAAACTACAAAAAAAATCTCCAATGATGAATTTCAGTTTCAACCATAAGGGAATGTAATAGGGGTGTGAAGTTTATATCTAATTTTCTTAATTGTAAATTTATAAACTTATTTTTTTTATATACGTTTTCGATTAAATATTTTATGATTTGTGTAGAAAGGAATCAAATCTTTCCTCTAAGAGGGAAAAATTGGGGGTAATGTTTGTATGAAAAGTGTCTCATTTCTGTCCCTAGAAACTTAAAATTGAGTATAAGGGTTACTCTTATTATATAAATAAGCATTTAAAAAGTAATGTTAGGAATTCATCCCCTAAAGAGGCCATTTGGGCCTTGAAGTTTATATGTATTTTAAGACATTTCTAGACTTAGAAGTTTAAAAAGGGGTATGTGTTTTCGATTACAAATTAAAATTTACTATGTTGGTGTTTGGAGCTAACAAACATTTATGTACGCCTAGGACATCGATGACTCCTCTCTATAAGTAAAATGTTTCTCTGGTTTTTCAAGTGCTCCCGGACTGCAAAGAAAATCTGATATTACACCATCGGGTCGATAAAATTATTCCCAGAGCCGATAGCTGACCTAGATATGCTATTCTACTTTTGATCGAAATTAGTCTGGCCAGTAGTATTTTAGTGGTAGGTTCTTTGTAGCTGTGCCACAGAGAATGGTAAAGTTCAACTTAGTCTCCGAATAAGTAATGTATTATTTAATTATGGAATGAATACTGACAATGCATGTTTTGTTATATACATACATAAATATACTCAAGTCTATAAATCCCCAAAAAGAGCTTCAGAATCAGAAAACTCTTCAGCCACTTTTGGAATTTTATTGGGGAAAACATTATAAAATAAATGTTGTTAATGATAGGTCTCCAACCGCATCGCCCAAAAATCACTTAAAAAATTACTATTACGATCACCCATGGGGAGAAATGGGGTAGGTCTATTCTAAGCCAATACTACAGCATTATGTGATATACCTATAAAAATATAATTCAAGGCGGAAAATTATACCACTGTTTCAGGGAACCAATCAGCAACCTTAAGAAAAGTTGTAAGCTGCCATTTCTATGAAGCTACCCAAATGGAAATTGCCAAAGTTATATATATAAAGTTAACTATGAAACCTAAAATATCAAGGGTTCAGATTAAGATTAGTCACTGTATGTCTATATTATGATACACAATAACGTGTTTTTCTTTCCATTTACAAGTATGTATGAAAATACATCTGCTAGCATATAATTTTATTGTTTGTACTGATGAAGTATTATATATAGTAAGAAAAGGAAAAACCTGAGATGCCTGCATATGATTGTAATTATATATTGAGATTTGGAAATCGAGCTCAACATACGCGTCGTATATACACAAAGGAATTATAGGGAGGAATACTCCAGCACATCATGTGACACTTTGGCACCTGGTGTTAGTTTTGATTACATGAATAGGTGTAAGCAAAATGACGACACACAGATTGGTGATATATAAAAAAATTATTTTTTACCCAACTCTTTTATTAATACAGTAGGTATAAATACACAAATATAAAAACCGGGTAGTAAAAATACAATCTTATCCTGAAGCACAAACTCTCATGTACCTGACCCTCTCGTATATTGGCCGTCGTTTATTATCAAGATATGTTATCTCTGAGAAGCCAATTAAATTTGAAAACAAAGGTAACATAATAAGGCGCCACAGTAAACTTGGTACGCGGGCGAGCGAGGGGGTAGGGGGAGGATGGGGGGCGCCCCGCACATCTCAACTGAGCGTAGGCGCTGCTTCTTTGCCGCTCAAAAAGTATTAAACGCTTCTAAAGTGTGGAGACGGCTTTTTGTGTAAGTTGGATTTCTGTTAACGATTACTATATCTGCGAGGTGTATATGGCTTAATCCTGTTTGGGATTCGCTTGAATAGCTTGGTAAGGACATATGTGAGGTTTAATTAATAGACTATTATAAAGCATTGTTTGGATAAGTATCATTAAAGACAATTTATATTTCAACGGAAAAGAATGGTAAGAACAAATGCTTATATTTAACTACTACAATGGAACTTTATGTTCTTCATAATATATTGTATAGTAGTATTATTAGCAGTAGTATTGTAGTATGGCCTTGGTCTAAAAGTCTTGGGATATAAAGCAAGAAAAACATAGAGAAATAAAATAGTGAGTATATGCTCTATATGTGTAAGTATGTTATGCAGACTTTCTGAAGACATCACCCATCGATTACAACAGTAATATTCCCCCTTATACTATATTACATGTTCGGCATACAAAGACGATGACAAAATTCCCAAATAAAGATCCATTTCCACACTACGTCAGTAAGTACCCGGTCGCGGCTTGGCACGTCAATGTCCCCACTTTATTGGTTTTATTTCTTCCAAAAGGTACAAAGAGACACAAAGAGCTGTGTTTATAGCTAATGATACTTAGGTGTGTATTTTAACACAGAACTCAAACTTCCAAAAGGAGCGTGTAAAAAATTGTCTACACCATATTAATAAAGGTAGCTGTAGCTGTAGAAGTCTGAGTTTGAAATCACTCTTGGTGGCGCCCGCTTTTTGTTCACAAAGTTTTTTTCACCCAAATTGGCCGGGAAAGGGTCGTGTAATAAAATGGCACCGAATTCCGTAACATTGATGGCGTTGATGTCGCCACGATTCAGTTAGTTTCAACCGATAAAATCACGACATCCAGTTGAATTAGAAAAAAACTTACCATTTTTTTTTGGTTTAAATTTAATATTGCTAGCAACGAAGATTGCGTCTAATCTACCCTGAGTTAAACATACTACCACTAAAACAAAATGCATACCTACGATATATTTATTAACTATAAAATACATCATATAGAAAGTGCGTACAAAAACACATAATCCGAAACTTTTATATATAGAAAAAAGGTATTCTCCAATGCTTTTTCACGTGGAGAAATGGATTACTGCCATTTTATACCAATGTTCAGCGTTTAAATTTTAAGTTATATATTAAGTTTGTGTAGGCAAATATAACCTAAATTATAAACAAAAAAAATATTTTTCAAAGTTTTTTATTTGAACGTTTTTAGTTTTCAGCACAGAACTGACAATCTGTAAAAGTAGTATTACTGCCTTACCCCCTCTCCACAAACCTTTCTCTTCAAGAATATGATTTAGCTGGGGTTTTGATATTTGAGTTATTTCATTATGAAAAAATAGGGCGATAAGTCGTTTTATGAGTAACTGGGTCAAGTCACGCCATTCAATTTATAGCCTGCCTTTTAACAAATGAAAAAAAGTTTTACGTGCGATATTGTTTGCTCACTAAAACTTTTATTGCGCATTATATTCTACTAATAAATAAATATTTGCATCTAAGTATAATTGTTTTACTTAGGTATGTCCCTTTTTCTTTATAAAAAGTAAACTTTTATGTTTTAATTCATTTTGACAGTCTTTGCGTAATATATTGTAAGTCTAGATTAAAAATATTATTAATTGTACACAATGTGACAATTAGTAGCAATATTGTGTTTAGAAAATGCCAAACAAAAGTCAAATAAAAATCATGTTTGTTTTTTTCAACAGTATCAATAACGCTAAATTTCCACGGTTAATACAGGATGATATAAACAACTTGGCCAATGGAGTGAATGTTCTTTGAAAATATATTTAATAACCTACAATCTTATCTGATGATAATCCAAATAAAATAATGCAGACAATATGAACGAGAGGTCAAAACCTCCAAGTTATATAAAACAATGTGCGCAAACAATTTCATGTACTGTATATCCTCAAACGATACATCAAAAATGTTTGATGGTTAATGGGTTTCTCACTATCTCGACTAGTAAGGACGTAGCTACCAACACGAGAGTAACCAACATTTAAAGATTAACTCCATCAATTCGAGATAAACCGAGATCTTAGCGTTCTGTGTGGTCATGGCCCCTACCAGTTTAATATGACGGGGAAATATTGAATGGAAGTAAGCTTTTGTTTTTTTACTGGTTTAGTAATACGTTTGTTTGATTACTTCCTTTGACTTATACTCATATACGTAGTAGGATTACACAGATTAAATTGAATTGATTTAAATTTTTATCTCGTATTTTTTGGGTCGTCGGAAAACGGAAATTTGTCTATCATCAAAGATAGAGATAAAATAACCTTCATTGTGTAAGAGATATTAATCATGGTTTCTACTCGTAGTTTTCGTTACTATATACACATGAAATATAATTTTGACTGACTGGTAACTAAATGACAACGCATATGTTAAACCAATGGCCCTAGAAAATTTTGTTATTTGGGTAAATTTTAAGAGAAGTGTACTGAGAACTTATATACATGCACCAATCTTTTCATATAGGAGTATGCAGTTTTATTCTTCATACTTCAAAGTTCAAAGTCCTCCAAGGTTGTCCTCTAATGACATTACCATCTACATTCTGTAAATTTCTCTTCTTTTCGGTCTCTCAGTCGGTCACATATCCTAACATTACATAATGTTTTTTAAAGATTTCATCTCTATTATGTTGTAAAAACTGAAAGAATATTTTAACTACTAACTAACAAAAATAGCATAAAACTACGGAACTTGGGTATGGGCTATTGAATAAACTTTGAATTTATCATGAACATGAATGAAATCTTAGGTGTCATTTCCAATTGTAGATAATAAGTTATATTACACCTGGTTTATTTAGGGAAAAAATGGTAAAATAAAGGATGGTTGGTGATGGGCATAGATTTAGTATGATATACTTACGTATATAGATTGGCAATACAAAGACGACAGGCGAGTCCAAATAAAAAGTACAACGGTGTGCGCAAATGAGTGTATGTACGTGAAATTAGTATGGCGGATTCCACACTAGTCCCATCAAAATTGATAAAACTTCACGAACTTTTTATTTGCGCCAATTCGTCAACTTTACAGTAGTTGTAATATTATGATGATTGAAAATATTTTTTGAAATGAAATGAAATGAAATGAAAATGAAATGAAATAATATTTATTTGCATGGCACATGGAATCAGATCTTAAAGGTAATTATAGTACATGTTCCGTCAAGACACTTGACATACAAATCTTAAATTAATTATGTTTTTTTTAATTAAACACACACACATTAATAAAATCTATACCTAATCAATTTAACTTATAAAATGTCATACATTTTAAAGAAGCTAAAATTAAAACAATAGTAACCAACTCAATGAAAAAAAATTATAATAATATAAAGGACCAATTTATATCAATGTCAAGTTACTCACTTAATAAATTATAATAATATATTTTTATAAAACATCTTTAAAATTGAAATATTCATTTACGGAGTAAAAACACATTACAGTTAACCATCGTTTCAAATTTTTATGAAATAAATTATTATTCATATATTTTATGTGCTGGGGGACGTTATCATATATTTGCATTGAAAACTTTGGTTTAAGATCTAAAATAAAGCATATAGACTGATAATCATTACTGCCTTAATTTGGCCATGAATGGCTAAAAAGTTTAAGTTCGACAAAGAATATGTGCAGTTTATTATTAATAATTTAATCTAAAAACACCAAAGTTAAGGCTTATATACCAGAACTAACGAAAATAAGACAATTATTTTCGTTCATGTTTGATGCCAAAACCGTTGTAGGCCGTTATCGTGTCCGTGAGAGGTCCTGCCTTAGTTGATGTTTATGATATGACGTTTGTCACTTATTGCCGATCTAGTGCTTCTATATCTATGGTGACGGGTCTTCAATCACATCGTCCAACAATCACTTAAAGACTTATAAGTACTTGAAATACTTGTAATTGTAATAAAATGGTTTATAATGCTGTACTTAATTACTACGATAACAAACTTATTTACACGAATCTAAGTTTTTTAACTATTGGTACATAAAATATGTGAATAACATCTGCCTTTTATTGTATGTCATTCAAAATAAGTACCATATAAATTTCACAGTGAGCAGAATTGTGGCACGTGGAGCGATGTATAATTTATTATTGAGAAAAGAAAACTGTAATTATATATGTTGAACAAAAAAAACATCTGTCAATAGCATTGATCTTTAAAAAATATATTATGAAGATGAGAAAAATGAAAGAAAACAACTTTCAGCTTGAAGTTAACTACTGCAGTTTCAGACGGATAAGGTAATTTTCAAATATCCATGGATTCTTCATTACTTATCTATACTTATAATAAATCTGTAGAGAGGTCAATTCTGTACATGAAATATATTTTCAAAATAACCATCAAGTGGTGATTAGGGATCGATACTGATGCCAAAAATGCAATCAGTAAAATTTTTGTCTGTCTGTCTGTCTGTCTGTCTGTCTGTCTGTCTGTCTGTCTGTCGGTTTGTATGTTCCTTATGGAAACAAAAACTACTCGACGGATTTTAACGAAACTTGGTACAATTATTTTTCATACTCCTGCGCAGGTTTTTGTATACTTTCCAGCAGAGAAGTAAAGGGGAATTTGGGGAAATTTGGGGAAAACGGGAGAAATTACTCCATTTTTTAAGCTTCCGTCAAGTGTGCAGCCTTAATGGTTAAACTTACATAGAAATCATGTGTGGCGGAAATATTCTTCATAAAATTATCTAAAAAAAAATCCTCAACAGTATATGTCTATCTTTTATGGTTGACTCACAATAACACGTGTAATTCCTGATAGCTTAGCAGTTCGGAACATCCTGATTATATTTGTTTACTCTTACGTTTGTGAACCTCTCACTCATCCCTAATTTAAAAAAGGTAACATTAGTACCTATTCAATAAAAAAGAATCATAGAAATCGGTAGACAAACACCGAAATTATACATAAAATAAGCCATCGCGCCCGTGATCGAAACCAAATCTTTACTAATTTACATATAACATACTAGATGGCGCCAGTAGTTGCATCCTACATAACGTAATGATTTATTTTTTAGATTGTTATAAATGGCGTTTTATTCCAAAATTTGCTATTAAACGGAAATACTGAACCGTTCATTAAAGCGCATTCAAAATCACCAAACCACACTGTTAAGGGAGTGCTATAAATTTAATAAATTGAAAACATTACGCTGAATTTCACAATGCTTGAGCAGTGACTGAAGAAAGAAACCTCAGATATTTAAAAAAACAACGCTACCCGTGCGAAGCTGGGACGATCCACTAGTGAACCATAAATAAATAAACAGTCAATATGTTTCATTTTGGAACAAGTTTTGTGAGTGTAGTGTTTATGACAATAAAAAATAATTGTAAAAAAATTTCAGGATACACTCCCTAGAAATTACTACATTTACGCTGATGTATGGTACTATATGTGTGTTGATGTGGTTGGGCACTGATGTGGTTGGGCATGGCAAAAAAGGTATGAAAGTAGAAGTAGAGTAATTGCAGTGCAAATGAGATAAAAGGATTGGATAAAAAATATGTATTTCAAAGTAAAAAGAATTGTTCTCTATTTTTGAACGTCACAAACTTACGTATAAGTTAAAGCTTACTTTACTGACTCTACTTCGGATTCCGAAGGTGTATTGTTGCGAGAAGAACCCGTAAGAAACTCAGCACTTACCTTTTCTTAATCTGCTGTGTAGTATCGGCTTAGAATAACACTACCCCATTTCTTCCGGTGGGTGTACGTAGGAGGCGACTAACGGTATTGGGGTTTTGAAGGGATTTTTGGGCGATGCGGTTGGAGACCCATCACCAACAACCTTTATTTTACCATCTTTTCCCCACGCAACTTCCAAACGTGGCTGAGGAATTTCTGATTCCTTAGCTCTGGCTACCCCTTTTAGGGATTAATAGCCGTGAGTATATGTATGTGTGTATGTATGTATGTATTTCATATTACAATATTGGCGTATGTCTGGAAATAAATATCCTGAATAGAGCCCTGGTGACACCAAGTAGTTTCATCTATCATATAATTATTTAAACTGTAATAAGCTTTTAAATGAAGACTGCGTTTTATAATTAGTTTGAATTTCTTTTCTGTTTCTGTCATAATACATAAACATAATAATATAAACATAAACGTTCACGCCGAATATCCCCGGAGGGGTTGGCAGAGGTACTAATACTTCTGAACATCACGTGACTTTGTCACCTGGTGTTCTGAGTACCCACGTTTTGCATGGACAGTGTACTCACGTGATAGGGGGCAGGCCTATCGCCGTTTTGTATGAATACACTGTCACATGACTAAGTACAACTCAGCCATGTGGGTTTCCTCACGATGTTTTCCCTCACAGTTAACAACCATGATAAATTAACCACACATATGTCTTTAGAAAAGACAAATTGGTGTAGGCCCGACCCAGGATTTGAACACTAGTCGTTGTACGATAACGTTGCACTGAGCTATCACGGTTATTCAAAATTACATCGTGTATTTTATTATAAAATTTTACACATAACCCCATAAAAGATGTATTTATTTTTGACAATCTGTACTTTTGTATCAATTATTGTAGTATTGACAATTTGTATCTTTAAATTTTTAAATATGTAATATAAGGTTGTGCGACAGAGGGAGTTTCCTGAACTGTTAGGTGTAAATTTACGTCGTAGTGTGCAAGATAGAAAAAGGAATGTTAAGGTGGTTTGGGCATACAGAGAGGATGGATGAAAGTAAAGGGGAAATAGATATATAGAGCTTATGTAGATGGTGTTGTTAGTAGAGGATGGACGCGCAAGATTTTGGAACCAAATTGAAAACGCTCTTGCAAAGGCAAATGCATGAAGTTAAAAAAATTAAAGAGCATGTATGTGAAGAATAATTCATGTGAGAGAAGCAAGAGGGATTTGTTAGGATCGTGCCAAGTGGCTTCGATAGTCTCTGCCGACCCTATGGGAATAATGGGCGTGAGTACATTTATTTATTTATTTATTTTATTTTATTTAGAAGACTAACAGCATAATATTACTTATAAACTACTACATAAATATTCGTGTGCCAATTGTAAATCTTCACCAATATTTTCAAGTATACAACTATTACGGAAGAAATAAAAATAGAAATTAGTATAAATAGTACATGTTACTTATGAAGCCTTAAAAATTTTGAAAAAAGTGTCCTAAGCTTTTTATTTAGCTAAGAATACTCTTTCCGATTCCTTTAAATTTTATCGCACTCGTACCATGAAGCGTGTTACAGTGAGTATATCACGTTAGAAGTGACATAAAAACAGATTATTCATACAGAATCAGTCAGTGTCTCACTTCCCACCTGACTTACTCGCTCTTGGCCCTCATACTGATTGCCAATTCCATAGAAGACCCAAAAGTGCCTTTCTAAGACTATTCTATCCAGAACGTCATACATAAATTTAAAAGCTGTGTAGTGTCAGTTTGGAAATTCTATCATCGATTTCTTTCTACGGGTGTCATAAGGGGCTACTTAAGATGTTGGGGCGTTTAAGTGACCAACAACCTTGGTTTTAAAATCCTTTCCCCACTCATCCTATAAAGAATTTATAAATTTAAGCTCTGGCTACCCCGTTTTACGATTTATAGTCATGACTATACATATTTCAACATTCAAAACAATTCATCGTTCCTCTTCGTGCATGAAAATTAAAATCTTAGCGAGCAACTAACGAACAATCTAGATTACAGCAAAAAGGAGCAAGGTTCTAGTTGGGATACTATTAATGCAGGCCATAGTGTCACGACTGGAGACCACGGATTTCAGTATTCACTCCTCCGTTCGGCGTCACGAGTTTTAAATATGCTTAGGCAATAACTCTACTTGCTTCACTTTGGAACATTTTGCACTTGCGCTATAATAAAGTACGTTTGACATAACTATATCTTCCGGGAAGAGGCTTTGGGAGGTGTGTTGTTATTACAATAGGCTGATTTTATACTGTTTAACTATTTGAAAAAATATCTAAAAATAAATGGTAAGTATTCATGATACTTTTCTAAATAATGTATTTTTTAACATTTACGCTTCATAAATCAATATCTATAAATAATTCTTGAAAATATGGTTTATGTGAAATAAAAATACTTGCAACTTAATAAAAAAAACCAAGGGACAATTAATAAATTTGGTTGGTTTTAATTTTAAATACCTTTGTCTTTATGGTTGGTTTAAAATACGAAAGAGAGAAAAATTTAGGATGGTATAGGTAATAAGCAGAAGAAATACATTCACAATCAGGTAGGCTAATTTGATGTATATATATATGAACGAAAATCTTGTAGATCCTGCTCTTATTGTCTATGAAATTAAAAGAATTCGTTATCGATAAAACTTTTCCATTAATAGTGATTATAGTTTTGTATTCGTGTAGACGAGTGAGAGGAATAGACTAATTTTAAACAAAGGTGTCTATATATTATAACGTTCACGCTTTTGTAAGTTTATTGGCAATTAACTCATTGTTTTGTTAAAACAGCTAATTAAAAGCGTTATGTTTAAAATTTGCAATAAAATTTAAATTAAGTAATACACGATAGTCTGTAAAAAATAAATTATAGTAAGATTACAGCTATAGTCCAAGTTCAGAGCTAATAAATTCTTAGACTATTTCCTACAAAATGCAAAAAATATGGTACATAAAATAGGTTTTTACAGATTGGTTAGCCTTTTAAAGCCAAGTTGAATTACCTTCTTTGTTTGAAACTTTCAGTTACAATATGAAAGTAATGATGTTTCTTTAGTAGTATTGATTGAAAAAAATATAAAGGCAGTTGTAAGATACAGACTCTAATTAGAATAAAAGGACATAGAACTATTGGCGTGAGTGAGTATGTAATTTTATTTGTTATGTTGCAACTTTAGTTTGGACCAGCTGCAAAGTTTACTTGAAAATAAAATGGCAATTTTATTGAGTTATATGAGCAGGTGCAATTGTAAAGTGCTTGGGATGTAAAAGATGACCATTAATATACTTGATATTTACTCTTTTACTATTTGGCAACCATGGCGACGATTGAAATTGTCCATTGAATATATTAAACAGCATTGAAGCAAATTTCCAAACAAATGTCACCAAATCAAGCGACTGATCAATTGGAGTCACAAACAGAATGAAACGAACCGAAGACGGTGGGACGAACAAGCTCGGACACACCAAAACCCTAGACTTGTTCAAATCGCTGAACGCTCAGCCGATGCAAAAAGGAGCAACCATTAGGCGGCGCCACACGAGATCCCATTTAAAAGTATGAGAATATTTTCACAAAAAGCCCCCAACATTCAACTCCCGGCACATTCATTTCATGAGAACAATGAGTGATTTTTGTATTTTTCTTTAATTCTATGTCGATTTTATCCGCGTAGAGGAGAGCCGCTGTGGTTGTCGCCTTATGTCTTCGACTTTTTGCTACGAGAGCGATGCGGGCGTCGCCGCTTGAAGGTGGCTTTATTCTCACGAACACTCTTCGTATCTCAGTCATACTTACCTTTGTTTGTACCTTTTTACCCCTTCTTTCACGAGTGCTCCGCGCTGGCGCCACATTTCGCACCAGGCCTTTTGATTTACCGCCGTGTATGGCCGGTATCATTACCATTTAACTTGCTTATGATTTGGTATTCTATCAATGCGCACCTTTTGTTTGCCGCGTCATTATTGTTACATCGACAACTGAAACTTTTATGTTGTAAGTTAGTTTATGGATGCAAAATTATTAATTACAGTTACGAGACATTATTTTTGCTCATATTCAGGGATATTAACCAACCTAATTTTAAGTAGCAATATTTCCCAATATGATTAATATAAATGATATATCGTATTTTCATTTATCTAAGAATCCAAAACTGAGTACAAAACAGTTAATTTGCTAACAATAGTCTTTAAGACATATCGAGGTAATAAGTTGCGCGGGAGTGAAGGCGGTGTCTGCCATTGAGCCAATGATAGCGGTGGGAGGAACGTTCTGCTAAAACATGTAAGAACTACGTACGTTCTACGATCATTATATGCAACGAGAATAGCCATTTTACTTGTTGAGTCTTTAAAATTAAAGCTGGAAACTGGTTTCGGCTTGCCGCCTCGCCCAAGTAGCTGGGCCGCAATTCTGACGTTTTGCAACTCATTTTACTGCAGTTTACTTGTTGGTTATTTTATTTTTAATTACTAACATAAGACGAGGTTAAGAGATATTCTTTTTTTGTTTCTGCATGGAATAAATTGATTGATAGAAATTGATTTTAAAGTGCAGAAATTATTTTCGACTCAGTTTCACTAAATTATTAAATCTCTAGATTAATATTTTACATTAATATTTTACATGCTCGCGCCAATAATTCATATTGGGAGAAACTTAAACAATTTATCTCCACTCTGTACAATCCTGACTAATCTCTCGTTTTCCACATATTACAATTTTATTTTTTTATGTAAGCCTAATAGCCCAGTCTGCTCTTCCAATTAAAATAAGTTTGACGTTGAAATATGCAAATTAATAAAACTACAAAAATTAGTAACGATAATGTGTCGTCATAATGAAAATTGCAATCAGTCATTTCTGAAAGTCCCACAAAGCTCTTTATAAAAACTATATCACCAGTAGTGGAATAGTTCCCAAAGTTTCGCGTTTCATTTCAACTAGCAATCTCTCACTCTTATGCTTCTAAATGTACTGGCAGTACTTTGGAAAATAATTGTATATTGTTCTTTTATCGGCACAAAGATGATATTTTGTTATAAAGTTACTGCACCACGTTGACTAATGAAAATAATGACGATTGAATTATTTCGGTCTCGGATATTGAATTCGTATTTTTATGACTTCTTATTTAATAATATTGGATGTTAAATAACATACGCTTATAAGTTATTTTAAACTTTTATGTGCTCTGTTGTAACAATGAACGTCTGGTTCCTAAAACATTGACGTAATTTTTACATTATATGTTTTTTTTTATATCAAAATATATTACGGTTTTATTTTATCGATGAATTTTAATTAAATCAAAATCGTGATAGCTTAGGTGATGTAATAATTTAGGAAGAATTCATATTTAGACAAGTCTGTTTTAGTTTTCAGATAGGTATTCAAGTTTACTTTACTCATACACATACATATATGAATAAGCTTTAGAATTGGATATTTCTCGTAAACTTTGGGTGTTGAATAGATCAAAATGATAAAAGAAAGACGTTTTATAATGAGGTTCCAAGTAAGTCGCCATCGCCCAAAACCAAAACTTGAAACACCCCAAACCGTAAAGTCACCTCTTGTGTGGTAAGAAATGAGTTAGTGCTATTCTAAACCAACTCAAGTCAACGTTCACCCATATCCTCAGTTCTATTGATTGTATCATGTTATATTTTAAATAAACATTTGTCTACACAAAAACTTACTTTGTTCCTTTTGTCACTTCTTACGATACCCAAAGATAGAAATGTACTCGTTTGATTTAATTTCAAACCCAGCACAAGTAATTCAGAATCGACATTATTATTCATCAAAAAGCTTTATACTTTAACATGGCAAAAGGAAAGTACTTATACGAATTCAATAAATAATGTTCCCCTTTTGAACGTTTGTGGAAGATGTCTGATTAGAAGGTTGCGTGACCAAAGCCTATTTGTTCGATCTTTGTCTGGACCGTCCAATGTACAGCTAAACATTCGCTAACATCTACGCTACAGGCTTTTGCATAACGATACATAAGCCTTTAAGTATGTCGTATACAGCATGGCCGTAACATTAAATTAAGAACAGTCAACGGTGAAATAATCCATACTAATATTATAAATGGGAAAGTGAGTTTGTTTGTTTGTTTGTTCCGCTTTCACGCCGTAAATACTAAACCGATTGCTTTGAAATTTTTCAGACGTGTAGTTAGAAGTCTAAATTAAATAATAGGGTACTTTTTATCCCGGAAAAAATATGTTCCCATGGGAAATCAAAAATATTGTTTGCTTACTAAATGCATTGGAGATGGCGCTGTGCATCGTTTAAAACAACGTAAAATATTGTAAACTAATATAAAAATCAAAATTTAGAAGCTTAATGGTACGGTAATGGATCCCCGAAAATAAGGAACTCCCGAGGGATGATGTACTATTTTTTTATCGTATACATTTTTTTTTACATCTACTTATATTGCAAACGAATATTAACATGTAAATTTAGAAGCTAAATGAAACGACGACGATTCCTTGAAACTAAGGAATCCGCAAGAGTTCTCATAGGAACATCAAAAAACCTTAACTCATATGTGGCTCAAAATATTGCAGCGATTATTTTTATCATCGATGGAATTCACATCAGACACTTTTTTAATGTTCATTTTGGAAAGATGAAGGGGTTTCATCAATTTAAATGACAAATTTGTTTATCAATAGTAAGACTAATCCATATCCATACTAATCCATACTTCCATACTAATATTATAAATGGGAAAGTGAGTTTGTTTGTTTGTTTGTTTGTTCCGCTTTCACGCCGTAAATACTGAACCGATTGCTTTGAATTTTTTCAGACGTGTAGTTAGAAGTCTAAATTAAATAATAGGGTACTTTTTATCCCGGAAAAAATATGTTCCCATGGGAAATCAAAAATATTGTTTGCTTACTAAATGCATTGGAGATGGCGCTGTGCATCGTTTAAAACAACGTAAAATATTGTAAACTAATATAAAAACAAAATTTAGAAGCTTAAGTACGGTAATGGATACCCGAAAATAAGGAACTACCGAGGGATGATGTACTATTTTTTTATCGTATACATTTTATTATATTATATCAAATAAATATGTCCATAAGCTTAATTAATAATGATTTAATGCAAATTTTGAAATGGAGTGAAGCATATGGATTGAAAGTTAATCCGAATAAAACGCAAATAATTATAGTTGGTAGCTCACGAATTGTTTCCAAGATTGACTATAAATCACTACCGCCTGTTTTATTTGATGGCACATCCATTCCTTTCAGCGCTGCTGTAAAAAACCTTGGTGTGATGATAGATAGCACCTTATCTTGGGTACCGCAACTGGAATTAGTAAGCCGGAGGCTGTTTGCGTCAGCAGGGTCCCTCAGGAGGCTACGTAACTTTCTCCCTACTGCTACCAAAACTGCGTTAGCCCAATCTCTTCTTCTACCTATTCTTGATTATGCTGACACCTGCTATCTCGATCTAACTGAAGATCAACTGAACAAACTTGAGCGCTTACAAAACTTATGTATTAGGTTTATTTTCGGACTGCATAAATATGACCATGTCTCTGCGTATCGCAATAAACTTCAGTGGCTTCCAATTCGTCTCCGCCGGAATGCACATACTCTGTCTCTCCTGTACTCTATCTTGTTTAATCCTGCCACCCCCTCCTACCTTAAAGAGCGTTTCCAATTCCTTCACTCTTCACATGACCTCAATCTGCGTTCTTACCACAATCTTTTGTTGAGTACCCCTTCCCATTCCACCAATTTTTACAGTTCCTCCTTTACCGTCCAGGCTGTACAACTATGGAACGGTCTTCCTGTAGAGGTGCGATTAGCCAAGTCTCTCCCTATTTTCAAGAAAATGGTAAAAAAACACTTCCTCTCCGAAACATTATAATATTATTTGTGTTGCATACAAAAGTTTATATATTCTATTATATATTATGTCGTAAAATGTATATATGTATTTTATTTAAAAATCTTTATATATATTGCATATGTATTGTATTTATTGAATATTATTTATTTTATGGAATACTATCTGTATCTGTAAGTGTATTAGAACTTAATAAATATTTAGTAATACTTAAAATAGATAGATAATAGTTTGATGAATAATTTTAGTTTTTAAGCAAATCAGTTTAATTTATTGGACATCTACCGAACATGTTTTTAATCCAGCAAATCTTTCCATTAATGGGTTGTCTGGAAGAGATCGCTCTTAGTGATAAGACCGCCAGTTGTACTTTGGCTTTTATACCGATCTTTTTTGTAATTGTTGTTTTTATTTTGTAATGTGCAATAAAGAGTTTTATTATTATTATTATTATTTTGGGCATGACTTTTAGTTCCTCGCCTCTCCCATGGCCGAAACAGAAAATTAGAATTTTAAATGGGAGAGGCGGTATTCCCCGACAAGAGCACAGTCGGTCGGGGTCAGGGAGTCAGGTTCAAGAACCGACGGACGATCCTAGCCGTATCGAGCAGCACCGCTTTCTGCATTTGTGCTGGAACCGACACGCCACAGAAACCCAACCGCCTCAAGTTGGTCGCGAGGCTGGTTGGAATTAACCCGTTCGCGGACAAAACAATTGGGATTATTTCTGTCGAAGTCACACCCCACATGTCGGTGATCTCGTGAGCCAGATCGAGATATTTCCGACGCTTCTCGGTTTCGGCTTTCACGAGACCCTCGTCATGAGGGATAGTGACATCCACTAGAAATACCCTCGACTGCGACCGATCCCATACCACGATTTCAGGCTTATTCGCTAGAATAGTCCTGTCCGTGATAACGGATCGGTCCCAATAGATTTTGGCACGGTCGTTTTCTAGGATTGGCTCCGGCAGATACTTGTAATACGGCAGCCTCTGTTGCAAGAGTCCGTATTTCAGAGCGAGCTCCTGATGCAGGATTTTGGCTGCTTGGTTGTGTCTGTGCAAGTACTCAGTGTTAGCAAGAGCCGAACAACCGGAAATAACATGCCTAAGTGACTCTCCGGGACGGCCACATGCTCGACAGATGTCTGTGGTACCGTCCTTTAGGATGTATTTCCGATAGTTCCGCGTCTTGATAACCTGGTCTTGTATTGCACAGACAAAACCTTCGGTTTCCCCAAAGAGGTCCCCGAAACGCAGCCAATGCAGGGAGGCTTTACGGTCCACGAAAGGTTCGTGAAGTACCTTGTAAAACCTCCCATGCAGCTCCTTCTCTTTCCATACGGACTCCCGATCAGAGGTGCTAAGTACCTCCGGGGTTCGCCAATCCTGTGAGGCCAACGATAAGGGAGTCAGTCCTTTATCACTAGCGACCACCTCTCCCCGAATACTATCATCCGTCATCGTCAAAAAATAGTTTCTGAGGTTGCATACCTCGCGGTTGTGCATGGTTTTGGCACTCAAAAGGCCTCGACCACCACACTTCCGCGGGATATACAATCTCATAACCGACGATTTCGGATGATGCATTCGATGAGAGGTCATCGTCGTGCGGACTCGTCTGTCCAGAGCGTCTAGTTCGGACTGAGTCCATCTGAGCACGCCAAACGTGTACATCAGTACAGGCATGACCCAGGAGTTAATGGCTCGGATCTTATTAACGCCCGACAAGTAGCTATTAAGCACACTTTTCAGGCGTTCATAAAACTCCTCGCAAACACCCTGTTTCACGTCTGCCACCTTCACACCGATGGTTTGTGACATGCCCAGATACCGGTATGTTTCAGCCTCGGAGAGTGCCCTCAAATGATTGGTGCCGACATCGACACCATCAGAGTGCACGACATGCCCCTTCTCGACATGAATGACCGCACACTTATCGACCCCGAGCTCCATCTTGACGGAACCACTGAAATCATTAGTGATCGTCAGTAGCTCCGCCAATCTGTCAGCCGTGGGGGCGTAAAGCTTCAGGTCATCCATGTAAAGGAGATGAGGCAAGCGTGATCCGCCTCTCCGAAACTGAAAGCCTGTCCCCGAATTCTCCAAGAGTGTACTTAGAGGATTCAGGGCCAAGCAAAACCAAACTGGACTCAGGCAATCGCCCTGGAAAATCCCTCGCCTTATATCAATTTGGTCATCCGCGTCCGTCATCCGCTGACCGTCTAAACTCAGGATCGTTCTCCAGCACCCCATACACTGCCCGAGGAAGTGTCGAACTGTACTTTCAATTTTGTACAGCTCGAGGACCCTCATGAGCCATGAATGAGGTACCGAATCGAACGCCTTCCTGTAGTCTATCCAGCCAGCAGAGAAGTTCCGACGGTTGCGTTTGACCAGTTGGCCTACGACCGCATCGATGAGGAGTAGCTCCTTGCTACCGCGACTACCGCCCCTACATCCGTTCTGAGCTCCAGAGATCACATTGTTATCAACAATGTGTTGAGTAATCTTGGAGCTCAAAACGGATGTCAAGGTCTTGTAAATTGTACAAAGACAAGTAATGGGGCGGTATTGTGATGGATCCGCGGTAGCATCGCTCTTTGGAGCTAAATGAGTGACCCCAGTAGTTAAGAAGTTCGGGAGCGTCCCACTCTCGAGGGCGCTTTGGAACTGACGGGCGAGAGTAGCGTGACAGCGCGTGAACCCCTTCAACCAGTAATGGTGCAATCCGTCCGGCCCCGGACTTTTCCAGTTCGGAGCCTTACGGATCGCAGCCACCACATCCTCCTCGGATATGTTGACGGGGTTCATGGGCGCTATGGGTTCGCAGGCTCCCTCGACCGCCTCGAACCATCGGCCCTCTTCGTGATCAACAGGCAGCGACCAAAGCCCACGCCAAAAGGCAACTACATCAGCTTTTTCCGGTCGCTGACCTGTCGAAACCACATCGGGACGCTCCAAAGTTCTGTAGAACTTTTTCTGGTCACTCATGAAGAGACGATTCTGTTGGTACCTCTTTACCCTTTCAGAATATCGCCTAATTCGCTTACCCCAAGCAGCGATCTTCTGCTTCAGATCATCGATGCGCTCCACCAGTCTACAGGCAAACTCCGGTGAGTTGTCAAAGACATTCTCACCAGGGAATGCCTCCCTGACGAAGCGCACCACCCTCGGCCTATTGTTGCCTGATCTGAAGCTGGTCAGTTTGCCGATGAGGACTCTGGCCTTTGTGATACGGCTTTCAATCCGCCTCATCCAGGCTGGCCTAGTTCTAGTCCTGGGACTAGTACTGCCAGCCTGGCGGGAGCCACCAGCTCTTGTTGTTATTATTATTATTAATTTTTTTTACATCTACTTATATTGCAAACGAATATTAACATGTAAATTTAGAAGCTAAATGAAACGACGACGATTCCCTGAAACTAAAGAATCCGCAAGAGTTCTCATAGGAACATCAAAAAACCTTAACTCATATATGGCTCAAAATATTGCAGCGATTATTTTTATCATCGATGGAATTCACATCAGACACTTTGTTAATGTTCATTTTGGAAAGATGAAGGGGTTTCATCAATTTAAATGACAAATTTGTTTATCAATAGTAAGACTAATATGAAATAAAGCGTAATAAAAATTTGACACCGCCCCGGTAACGTCTCCGTGGCGTAGCGGTATAACTAACTACTATGAATATTTAATTAGAACTATTATGAATCAATCGTCCCGGGTTCGTATCTCAGGTAATTCAAGCTTTTTGTAAAAAAATGTTTTGTTAGCTTAAAATAACACTATATATAATAATAACAAGCACTATCCCTTCAATTTAGCGATTATTTTGGAAGGAGATCCACCACTAATCATCCCTATATTGCCGAGCAATCGCTGCAAGCTCTCCCACTATCACCAACGGTCAGTGTAAGGGGCAGCACCGGGCCGTCGCCGCAGCGCCAAACTACTATCCGTATCTGTACTTACTAAAGATATTCTCATTTCTGAACATAAAAACTTGGTATATTTGTTTCATGATTCTTATGAACAATTAAAAAGGAATTTTTGGAACTCAACCCCTAACGGGTTGATATAGCAAATGAAAGTTAATATAGAGTTTTTTTACATTTTATAATAAAACTTGGTGCGATTGAATTTATGAAATCCATCTATCAATCATTCATGAAAATATGCTAACAACCATAAATTCCATAAAAGGGTAGCCATAGCTTCGGAGATTCTTCATCCAATTTTGGAAATATATTGATAAAAGATAGGTTAATAAAGGTTGTTAGTGATGGGTCACAAACTGCATCGCCCAACAATCACTTAAAAAGCCTCAATGTCCTTTATGTCATTTACAATGCCCGCGGGATTATAAATATAAAAAACAGAAGTTGAGATAGTGTTTCGGTATTTTGGTATTATGTAAACTGGATGCAAAAAATGAAGTCCACGCGGACGAAGTCGCGGGGCAAAAAGCTAGTTGAAATATAAATCAAAATTTCAAAGTTTCATTATTCAGCCTTGGAATAGAATTGTGATTGGTTATTTAATCATAATTTAATATTAATATGTCAAAATGTGAAGAATTAATGGTTATGTATTAAAAGTTAAATGACATTGATGCTAGAATGTTTGCCAGTTGTGTAGCCAGTTTTAAGAGGCAAACGATTCTCTCCACCAACCCCGATAAGAACTAGTGACTTAAGCATATTTTGTTTTAAAATTCATGTAATTGTTAAATGCTTACATGAATAGAATACTTAGCTGAGATACTGATTATCCTAAATAATAACATAAACATATAACATAAACATAAACGTTCACGCTGAATATCGCCGTTGGCAGAGGTACTAATACTTCTGAACATCACGTGACTTTGTCACCTGGTGTTCAGAGTACCCACGTTTTGCATGGACAGTGTACTCACGTGATAGGGGGCAGGCCTATCGCCGTTTTGCACGAATACACTGTCACATGACTAAGTACAACTCAGCCATGTGGGTTTCCTCGCGATGTTTTCCCTCACCGTTAACAACCATGATAAATTAACCACACATATGTCTTTAGAAAAGACAAATTGGTGTAGGCCCGACCCAGGATTTGAACACTAGTCGTTTGCACGATAAACAAGTGTTCTACCCACTGGGCTATCACGGTTGCTTATCCTAAATAATACGTCTAATTTTCTTATCTGTACCCATTTTTAGGTCATTGAATTTGAGTATAAGGGTAACTAGCTGCCCATTGTTAAAAACACATTGTTACGTGTTAAAGTCAAACTGATAAATTAGGGGTAATATTACCTTAAATGACCTTGATGAATGATATTTTATTTCTCTCATAACTTTGGGAAACTTTCAACCTATCACGTTCTAGACTTGAACTCAGGCCATACAGCATCTCAGATGGTGTTGTTCAGAGTTGGTTTTTATCGAATATAATAATAATATAATTGCTTAAAAATGCATTTGTCCAAAGTAACAAGAATTAAATGGCATCTATAGACAGATGGGCACCGGCGTAGGAGAAGGCCCAGGAGGAGATGGAGGGATGACCTGAACAAGTTCGATCCAAGGTGGTTCAGTATAGCTTCGAACAGAGATGGGCGGGCTCAAAATTGTAAGGCCTTTGCCCAGCAGTGGGAAGCAAACTAGGCTAATAAAAAAAATCGACTCACCAAAATTTTTTTGTAAAAAACTAGCCTAGTTTTGATGGAGTTGCTAGTTTATTTCTAAAAACTTACTTACTTACTTATACTCACGCCCATTATTCCCATTGGGGTAGGCAGAGACTATCGATCGCCACTTAGTACGATCTTGACAAACCTCTCTTGCTTCCCTTACATTCATTATTTTTTCTCATACATGCTCTTTTATTCTTCTCACTTCGGACCCCCGCCTTTATAAGAACGTTTTCTATCTGGTGAAGAAACGTTTTACGAGGCCGTCCTCTACTAACATTCCCATCCACATTGGCTCTATATATCTCTTTCGCTACTTTATTTTCATCCATCCTCTCTTTGTGCTAAAAAGTAATGAAATATAGACTAAGTCTTGCCTAGCCTAAGGTTTGTACTACGATTTTTTTATTATTTCAATGAATGTTATATGATTGGCCGTGTACTTGTACCCGCTTACGTATAAAGAATGTTTAGTGGTTGATTGACGAATGTGGATGAAGTTCGAGAGGATTGCCAGGACCGTATAAAGTATTGATCGGCTATGTATGCCTAAGCCAATATGAACTATGGGCGTGAGTTTTTACGGTGGAAATACTGTGGAATAGGACCCATAGAAGTTAATTGTAAGGATCTCTTTGAGATGGTCTTTTTCGTACCAAGTAGACGCTCGTCCCTTCTGATATGTTTAATATTAATTATCTACTAACATGCACTCACTACCAAAAAGTAATGATTCAATAAAACTCATATATATAAATGTCTAAGGGTATACCCATATTTTGAAATTGAAATTCTTCAGCGAATTTCAGTTGGTGAGTTTAGAGAAGATGAAAATATATAGAAATATTTATATATTCTAAAGTATGTGTTATTAGTTCAAGCACAGTTAAATATAAACTTAAATAGTCACATTCGTTAACTAATTTTAATATAATTTATTTCTTATTCCTTATCTCTTACTTAAGTGATTCCTAAAACGAGGATGGTTTTATAACTATTTCTGGGAACTTCCATTAGGAGATTACAATATATTGTGGTTATATTAATGGCAAAAATGTGCCCTTTAAAAAATATTGTGGTTTATCCTTTTAGCAAACTAGAAAAGTTATTATATGTTATCTTTGTCTGTTAATTCACAGAATTTGTTTTTAATACATTTAATTGTGTTGGGGCTTTCAGTTTCTGGAGTGGCGGCCACGTAACAGACGATGCAGTTTAGGTAGGCCTCCCACGAGGTGGAAACACGTGAGAAGCCGATGAATGAAGGCAGCGCAGAACCGAACGTTACTGATATTTTTGTGGGGGCCTATATCCAGCACTGGACAACTATAGGCTGATGGTAATTAAGAATTTTGTTAAATAAAATGATAATTAGATCATTAATTAGCTGGGTAGTGTTGGCATAGAATAGCACATAATTAGCTAAGTACAGTACTTGGCTATTAGGCGATGTGGTTGGAGACCCATCACCAACGATACTTTGTTTTTACAATCTTCTTCTCAATTTACTTCCATAAGTGGCTGAGGAATTGTTAATTCCTAGTATCTGGCTACCCCTATTTGGGATTCATAGCCAAGAGTACGATGTACTTATATTTAATATTTCCATGTAAAATAATTTTAACTGTGCTGTACCTATATAACTAGTACTTTTCGAAGCCTACTTGACTTGTGTACTGTAAACTAAATATAGTTTAAACTCAGTTGTAATTGTGTTTAAATTTAAATAAACCCCTACAAAAAAGAAACCTAAACCAAAAAATACATGTGCAAACTTTCTAATCTTAATCTTTCAAAAGCGCAAAAAACACTTTTAATTAAGCATGAACTTTAACTGAATAAAATTATTAGCTTTTTATTTTATTATTTTATAAAATGTTCATTGACTGTACAGAAAATTCTGATTCAATCCTTGTTTAATTTATTCGGTGTTAGGTTGGAAGAGGCTGATGGTTGTTCCGATACGATAATCTCGACGTGCAGGATGTCCAAGGAGGTTTAATTGGCACCTCCATGCTCTCATCTCACACCTTTTTATTGTAACTGAACAGCGCTTCACAAAGTAAAAAAATAACACTTCCGTTTCTCCTACTAAGTTGATTAGTGTTGGCAATATTTTTTCCTTTGTTAGATGTTTTATATTTAAACAGAGATTTTTAAACTTTTTACTTAGATATTAGTGACCAATTTTTTTTGTAACTCGTATTATTTTTTTATGTTTTAAACAACATATGAACAGTATATAAAACAAGCATAATTTTAATATCTAAATAGTTAAAAATAGTCTTAACAATACCACTACCAATTATTTACACTACTCATTTCTTTTTCTTTAGTCAACATATTTAAAATCACTTAAAATAATGTTTGCTTAATAAACCTAAAGACATATTTTTCTTGAAAATTATGTCACACTAAAAGGTTCAACTATTTTAAGAAAAACCGTCGGAAACATACGTATCGCAAAAAGTTCCCCGAAAAACGATTTAGTTTGTTTTATGTTGTAATTTATGAGTCGTCCCAATTTTGAAGTGAAGCAACGAAGGATCCGCTAACAGATCGACGAGCTCGGCGACGTGAGCCAACAGCATCGTGGGAATGCTATGAGAATCTCAATTAACAAACAACTTAAACAAACATTTCTTATTACTAACAAACAAAGCTCAATCACTTTTTCTATCAACATAAACATATTTCATACGATAAACTGAATTATATCGAAGCAAAATGGAAGCCCAACAACATACGAACCCCCGGATTAAGACGCGAAATCAAAAATTATTGCTATTTCTACCCCCGGCCATAACTCTCGAATGATCCCGCTCGTCCATATTGGAGACTCCTCGGACAATGGATCAGACAACACACGGTTAGACGCCACAAATGCCGTAAGCGGTGATAAATCATTGACATAGCGGAAATGCGTGGCCTGCCGGAGCTGATCGCCCACCCCGGCAATAACGGCTGCGAACCGGACTTTGGCATTTTCAGACCTATAGATAAATTAAATGCCAACACATCTCGCTGACGCTCTACTTGCTTTGGCGCTCTAGGAATGTCTAAATACATTTTTTGACAAACGCAGCGGAAGCATGACCTATTGCGTGACATTGTCCCAGGCCGGCTCGGTCGAATCGTCGCCACCACCGGCATTGTTCTTCTGTATCACTATTTCGGGAATTTTAAGGATACAGTTTTATTTGAACGGCAGATGGGAAGCGCGGTGCTTTGAATCGATTAGATGAGATAGATAAAAGGATAATAGGTCAGTTTTCTGTCGGGATTAATCAAGCGTCAAAGGGCTACGAGCAATTATGTGATGTCGCGATGCGGTTAGCCATATGTCTTCTTAATTAATGAAAGCTATTAGAATAAGTTCTGGCTTAAATAGCTTCTGTTCAATAAGAATCTCTTATCTCCGATTGTAAAGCTATTATGACTACAAAGTGAATTGTGGTGGAGTGAACGCATTAAAATTGGGGCATTAACATTTGTGCGTGTATTTGACATGAAGAAATATGAATATCGCGGTGATCATAAACAAGTAGTCGACAATGCTAATGGTGAAACATAAAACAAACTTTATCTATCGGTGATCAAACGGTAGACCGAGGAATTCAGTGTGAAATGTGTTCTAAGAGACACCGTTTAGCAGCGTTACGCGCGTGACTGTCGTACAAATTATGCGTTTTGAAGCCAACTCCATTTTATTGCCCAGGAAGTGATGTCTATAAACCACTGTCTACATCGGTTTAATGTCGATATTGTATAATATTGTATCGATTTGCTATATTTATTGTGTCGTAACATGAAACTACTGGAATACTGGAATTGCCTGTGGCATCTTTTAAAAAGGCAATTAAAGCAATGCTTTTAAAGAAATCTTACTACAGTGTTCAAGATTTTTTAAACGACAAGGACCCAACGCGCACATGACCGTGTCCGTAAAGCTATAAATCTTCCCTCGTTATTCCCAGGAATAATTGTCTGGTGAGGATTTTTCTTCTCACGTTATGTGATTGGTTTTTTGTGATGGACAATTTATTTTTATTATGTCAAACAAGCGTTTGGTTTTGTCGCATAGAAAATCTTTTATAAAGTAAAAACATGTTAATAAACTGAAATTGTACAAACCATGTTTTGAAAAAATGAAAAAATGTGAATGTAAAGAGTTTCTTTGTTGCTTCTTCTCTTTACGAACACCTTCCGAAGCAACGGACTAATGATAAATTTAAAAACATTTGACGTTCAAAAAATGTTAGTTTTTAACTTAATTTTGAAGAATAAACTTTTTGACTTTTTTTTTTTGACTTTTTGACTTTTTACTATAATAACTTATCTAGTACTTATTTAATATTTTAAGGGTCGTGTTAATTTTCTGATCCTTCCCTGTTCGTTTTAGTTATCTTATTACTACTCAATTGCTTAAGAACATCGATGTCAACCAATTTAAGTTTTATCATAGCAAAAAATAAATAAGTTAAAAACGTCTGTCGTATCCATATTAATTTGATTACGAATTATATAATAAGTCTAGATTTTGATTATGGAAATATTTCTCAATTATAGTTAAATCATTTGCTATGATAAAAAAAGACATTTTAAATGATGATAACAGTGATATAAGAAACAAGATACAAAGTCTGTTTCTTATATATTTACAAAACAATATTTTTTTATGTATTTCCACTTCATTATGTCGGCTTCGATACCATTAAACAAACAATGTTTTCCTAAGAAAATATAAAGACATAAGTAAACAATAAAGGTCAAATAAGCGAACTAGTATTACTTTACACAGAATATTTATATAATAACCTAAGCTGTAAACACAATGTAGCATGTATGAAAAGATTGATGGATGTGAATGAAGCTAGAGAGGTTTGCCAGGATCGTACAAAGTGGCGATCGATAGTCTCTGCCTACCCCAATGGGAACTAACGGCGTGAGAATATGTATGTATGTATGTATGTTGTAAACACCAACTACTAATACTACATTTAAACACACATAAGGTGGGTAATTGAGATATATCAAGAGTATGCATTTGGACATCTATTAATCATTAACTATATTCAAATCTCCAAACCTACAACGATCTTTATATTTTATTAATTCTATAAACCTACCTACTATACGTGATAAATTGCTTAATTTATCAAAGAATTATCTACTTATCATAACAAGTAGACACACTACGACAAAAAACATTATAAATATGCTCTGCCACGATGACAGAAATATTACGAGAGCGAAAGACGACAAATGAAATCCGACGCCCATACACTTTAATATCCCGAGAAACACGTTTCATAGAAAAATTGATATACTTCACGCCCGTATTGAACTGGAAATAAATCGTATACTTCCTCTAAGTGCCAATAAAAGTTGCAAGAAAATCATAAAAATATTACTCGAGAAGAAATGTCTATAACAAGTGTGTTATTGTGGAATAATTCAGTAGTCGCGAAGGGAGGATTGAGGGATGGCTCCCTCAAGATCCTTGAAGGTACGGCCTGAAACTCCCGCAGATCCTTTATTGAAGGCTTCAATTATTTATCGGACCCATGTCTACTTTTCATTTCACTCTAGTTCGGGTAAAGGTTCAATCCTTCCGACTAAACTTATTGTCCCCAGGGTAGTTTTTGTAATACTCGAGTCTTGTGTAAGTTCCCTGGATCGATTGTTGCTTTTCACAATGTTACACTTGTAAATTGTGTATTTGTGATATATTGATAAGATACGCTCGCTTTTTCATGTACTGAAAATAACTTATAGTATTACCTTCCTACTATTTTAAGTGATACATAGATATTCTTGCGAATTTAAACTGAACGAAGGGAAGAATAAGTAAACCATTCAACGATTAGTAAGTCTATTTTGGCAGTAAAAAAGGAAAATATAGAGAAATAAAGCATGTGATATATTGCATGTATATGATAACTACTTAGCCCTCGAATACCTGAAACGGCTTTAGTTACTTAAATCGTTTCCTACTTTATTTTAATCATTTAAAAAGAAGGTTAGTGCTTGATCAAATGGTTTATTTTGTAGTAATAAGATAAATGGACAAAAAACATGCAAAATCACAACCTGCATTCAGTACAAGGGGTTAGTATGCACTATTATGATACGTTGGTTTAGTATGAAATTATGCCTAGGGTGTTTGAAGAAGACCAATAATGTTATCATATTAAGTCAAAGGATCATTCAACTTTTTAGATAGTCAATAACTTCTGGTTTTAAAGTTCAGCCATTAACTCACACATTATTATATTTCAGTAATATCGATTTGATGACAACGATTAGTAGTTTATTTACTATTTGTGATAAATCATCTACTGTTTACGATAGCTCATAGCAATAAAACAATCCATGTTACGATAGACGCGAAGGAAACATAAATATTGTTTTATCATTCGCGTGTACTTAATGAACCCCTATAAGTTTTTTAATAATATAATCCTTAAAGTTACTTGTGAATATACTCCATTCATATTGCTGTGGATATCCATAATATCTAAGGGTTTGACGACTGTTACTTATAATTAAGCTTCAATTATTATATCCGAGCTAACTGAATTTTGTATGACGGTTAAAAGCATCAAGGCTTCGATGGAGAGATTTTTCGATCAATGTTACCATTGAGGAATGATCACCCTTTAAAGTTTCACATGTAAGTCTATGAGAAACTATTGTAAACAAATCTGCTATCTCTTTAATTTGTTCAGTTTTGCTCCAAATTTCGGCATGCAAAGCTTTATTGCCCACCTAGTATTTTTCACTGTTTAGGTTATTTGTCATGTAGATAGAACTATCCCATTTAAGTTGCGATTGAATAAAGGCATAAAAAGCTGTGCAGTATCGATTTAGAATAGAACTATGCTGTTATACCCACTGTTGTCGTAACGTAAGGGTCAATAAGGGTTTTGGAGCTATTTAAGTAGCTGTTGGGTGATGTGGCTTGATCTTTACCTCTGGCTACTTTTTTTGAGGACTTCAAACCGTGAATATATGAAAATGGGTAATTAGAATAAATGCCTGTTTTAGAAAATTTTGGCAATGCCTACTTGTTTACAAATAAAATTAGCAATTGAAGTGATTTATTAAAGGATGGCTGGTGATCAATCCCAGTTCATTAACTGTTTAGAAACCGTGATTTGAATGAGTAATGTGTTAATTAAGAATAGCAAAACTGCATCTCTTTTCGAAACATGTTACTACCTTGATTATCAAGGTCAGTAAATGAATGATTAGCAGTAACGGTAAAGGAAAGGGATTTCAAGTTAGTATTAGTGTTATGGTTATATTGAAAGCAATATTTTTTTATTGATATTCTCGTTGTAAACTCTACAATTAATTTAAAATCTTTCAGAATATATTTATCGACTATTGGTTAGTTTTGCATCAATGATTTGCTAGAACTTCTGTTTGTATCATTATTGAGCATCTTTGGGCAGTAGCAGAAGAATTAGTGGTAGAAGGATATTTAACTTATATAGTAAGCAAATAAGAATTAAAACATTAGAGAAAAAAATAATCATCTATTGCTACACAAATGAAATGGATCATCAAACACATTACTATGTTAGAAGTACTATATATTGGCCACAACGTTATTTTTTTTCCCCTAAATAAAAAAACGCAAATAGAAACTTTTACATAAACAACAATAGACCAATGCTGTGAGTTTATATCGTGTTGAGAAAATAGTTATTTTTTTATCTTCATATAAGTAATGAGGCAAACAATGGATAGAATTACAACAATTACCTAGAAATAAATATACCTTGATGGTGATAATCATTCCCACAACATGTAAATTATTAAATTCTTTAGTATGATTTTAATGTATATCTTTTCATGTTTGTCATACAATACGCTGAAAAGTAAGACGCCCTTAAAAGCTTCTATTAATAACAATCGCCCCAAACTTGCTAAAAGATATTCCCGCAAAGCCACGAATATTTCCATTCGAAAAATGTTTCCGTGAAATTTTCTATGTCAAAGTCTCCGGGGATATTTAGTGGTGTCCGTGAAGAGTGGGCTGGTTTAGTGAGGGCAAAAAGTGATGATAATAATGAAAGCCACTGCCGCTAAGGGCGAGAGAGGACTTCGTTTTAGGACGCGTGTGGAATAGCGATGGACTGTGCCATACGCCTTCAATGATTTAGACGGGGCAAATTATAATGTTATGGAAAGACTAGATTCATATACGCAATGTATAGTTTTGGTGTGGTGAAATTCATTGATTGTTACTGTTGAACGTTGTTTAGAGTTTGTATTATTATGTAATATATGTTTACTACAGTGTGTGGTATAATTGAAAAAGCGCAAGCACTGAAGAAAATGGGTAATATAATAAACACCTTTATTTTTCAGATACGGCGAGTTTTGTAAAGATAATCTCTGGAAGTTTGTATTTGATATGATCCTAACGAATAAGCACAGATTCCATTCTGGATCGAACGCTGTGAGCTTCTGAAGTGTTGTAGTTTAATTTTTGGAGTGACTAGAAAACATAAAGAGCTAACAATTCCTGATGAAATAAAATGTACAAAAAATTATTTTCATGAAACAACGTACCTCAAGTTTAAAACTGTATGATAAAATTAGTTTTTTTTTATTATTATTAACGTGATATATCGGAACGAATACAAGAAATGATGATTAAAAATGACGCTTCTAAACATCCCAAAGACATCGACAATTTCAGCTTGCGCGAGGGATCACAATGAAATCTTAGTGATTGTAAGCAGCACGGGGAGGATACAGTCGCGGCGAAAGTGGGAACACGTTTGCTACATCATTTGTGGGTCACGTATCGTTGGTATAACTAGAGGATTTGTTTGCGCGGTACTAGCGCGAATAAAAGTTTTTTTATCTCACCAAGCAAGAGTCGTAAAAATATCACAAAGTATGGCTGTTGCGATTTTAAGTTTTTAAGAGTATATTATGTACGGCCGCCTGGTGCTTATATATTTTCTCAACAAACTGATTTTATATGAAAAAAACCCAGGACAATATAATACATGTAAATATGTATAATATGAATTTAGATATGTAAATGTGAAGATTTTTCAAATGGTTTCCTGTAATCATTTTGGTTTCTTTAAATGGACATAAAGCTTTAAATCTTTATTTAAATGTTTATGTTTATGTAATGCTAGCCATAGACCTAGCGTTCTGCGCAGCCCTTATACAACGGCTTCCCGCGACTTTCAACAAATCATAGGTCCATATCAAAATATGGCAATAGTAGTAGGAATCTTTGTTCAATATAAAAAGAAAACTTCGCAAGAATGATTAAGCTATAATTTGCAACACAATGATTAATTTTCTAAAGAAAACGTTGTGAAGGTGATCTAAGATAAAACCTATCAAGTGCGAATCGGTTACGAGCATGGAAAATGCCGTTATTTGTAAATAACTAATTAGTCTTTTCTAAAGACATATGTGTGGTACATTTATCATGGTTATTAACGGTGAGGGAAAACATCGTGAGGAAACCCACATGACTGAGTTGTACTTAGTCATGTGGCAGTGTATTCGTAAAAAAACGGGATAGGCCTGCCCCCTATCACGTGAGTACAATGTCCATGCAAAACGTGGGTACTCGGAACACCAGGTGACAAAGTCACGTGATGTTCAGAAGTATTAGTACCTCTGCCAACCCCTTCGGGGATATTTGGCGTGAACGTTTATGTTTATGTTATATGTTTAGATAGACAGACACAGATGTGTGGGCTCAAAATTGTGAGGCCTTTGCCCAGCGGTGGGAAATGAATTAAGCTATAATAATATATATGTTTATTTGTAAACATTGCAAAGAAAAATTTCTGTTTTAGGGGAACTGAAAATTAAATGAGTTTTTTTTTTTAATATGTTTTATATAGCCAAAGTAAAGTAAAGTATAGTGATCTAACCAAAGTTAAAAGTTAAAAGTTCAAAATTAAAAGTGTATCCCTTTTACCGTTGTCAATATTGACCAAAAATAAGCAAAAAAAATTGATAGTTGTATGAAAACCCCCTTACATTCTAATTTTGTTCAAGTTTTTACATTTGATTTTGAAAACACATATTCTAAAAAAAGCAATAGTCAAACTGAAGCGTTTCATAAGATACAGCCTGATAACATACAGTCGTGATTGCTGGCAGCCTGGTAATTAGATACCGTTTTACCTTTCTGGCTACGGGACCCTAAAGACAGATTTAAGTCGTAATTTGAATGTTTTTGTTCATGAAAACCTCATGTGGGGATTATTACTAATAAATAAAGGAAAGAAAACTTCGACACAGGCGTGAATCGAACCCGCGACCTCGGGTATACGCCCCCGTCGCTCTGCCAATTGAGCTACCGTGCTACCGTAACGGGTGTACCGTGCCTGCCTGTGTCGAAGTTTTTCTTTCCTTTATTTATTCTTTATTTATTAGATTTAAGTCGTGTTTTGAATAATGCAATGAGAAATCAATTATCATTAATTATTACTTTTCCATTCTACATAACATTAATAGGTATGTTATGATTATTATGTAATCTTACCTTGTTTCTGTGAAATTATACATAATATCTTTTAATATGTTATCATAACTTCTGATTATGTAAATGTATACGTAATTAAAGATAAAAAAAATATCAGTTTTAAGTATGGTCTAGATTCTAGACTCTAGAGTAGAATACTCTAAAAACCTTGGTCGATCTAGTAACAAATATATAAGAGCATTTTTGGCAAAGTTAATGGAGGATAGTAAAGCAAAGAAGGTTTCTCAGGGGTACAAAAATAAGTACAACAAATATAGAAAATTCGTCCTGAGCTTGTTTGAAACCTCAGGTTTTCGGCTAAAATTCCTTACCGCGACTGTATATGCTGACCATGTTAGTAAATGCTGCACTTTAATTTTAATTTAAAAAATGTGTGAAAAATATGAACCACAACATTTTTCTTCATCAGAATGGTGCCTTTTACTTATTATGATAATAACTAAACTCATATTAGATATTATTGCGTTGTTTGACACAACATTTTAAAACAATCAGTTACCTTGTTTAATAGGTGGTTTTACATACCAAAACACTTGGTCTCAACTTATCCTCTCTCGGCTGAAGTACGAATTTTATAGGATGTGCTGTGCCTGATCAGCGACTGTAGGCTTTAAATGTTGTAAAAGCGCTGTATCAAATAAACTTTTATTGTACCATAGTAATTCTATCAGTATCATAATGTGGTTTGTTTTATAGACAATTCTTCGTTTCTTATCCCACTACAGTTTTATTCACTTTCGATAACCTAGATAGATTAGTGAGAACACTATTGCTTCTTATTGGCGAGATTTGAGTTCTATCCCTTAGTCGGGCCTATACCAGTGTGTCTTTTCATGTGTAGTAAATTTATCAAGGTTGTTAAGAAGAACATCGTAAGGATTCCCACATGATCGAGTTGTACTTAGTCATGTGACAATGTACCCGAAAATTTCGACGATAGGACTGCCACATATCACGTAAATCTAAAAAAAGAACTTAAGTTCTCAGAAAATCATGAAATAAAAAAGATTACGTGATTGTCAAAAGTATAATGATGTGACACATTTTCCGACATAAACGTTGAGTTGCGAGTATTATAATATTGTAGTTAGACTCAACAAAACTGATTTGCGCCTTTTATTTGTTGTTATTTTACACCATTTATTCCCAAAGGGGTATCATTATTATTCAACAGCAAGTGGCATTTTTGTAAACTTATAGAAGTTTACTGGACATGGTATTGTTTACTGGACAATGCATTCACATGATAGTGGAGCACTATTAACACCTTTTTACAATTAGAGTATGGATGACTGCGCATAATTTACCCATATGGGTAAATAAGGTATTATCATAATTCCCTCGCCGTAAACAACTTTAATGAATAAATTTTATATACAGAAAAAGTGGGTGGGTAGTAACAGTATTATTGGGCGATGTAATTCTCCTTTAGCCCACCAATGATCCTTTTACGATATTTTTTTCAGAATATTCCAAAACTTTCAGTTTTTATTTAAATTTCTGGCTAACTACCCTAGATAAGTTTTAAGCGATAAGGAAAATTTGCGTAAGTCAGATCTAAACTTTTCCTGATTGTATTAATGAAGTTTTAATTTATTGGATACTTCATTTTATTAGTAAGTTTATATCAATATATTGTAATTTCAGCCAAGTCCCGTACCTTAATCATCAATTATTTTTTATTAAAATAATTGCTAGTTTCCAGTTGCCTAGAACTTACAGTACGTACTTACAGACAAAAAACAAAACACAATTAAAACAATTATTAATATTCTAAACTATTCTTACAATAAGAAATAATCAGCCACTTTTGGAAGTTAAGAAAAGACACTCCGGCTGCCTCTTCTAGGGATTTATAGCCGTGAGTATTTGCATGTAAATACGTCTTACAGTAAAAAAACGTATAAAATCTTTCATAACAATGGATTACATTTGTCTATTGATAATAAAATATATGATAGTAATAAATAATTACTACTTTTACTTTTCATCGCATAAGAAAACCTTTAAATATATACATACATACATACATACATATTCTCACGCCGTTAGTTCCCATTGGGGTAGGCAGAGACTATCGATCGCCACTTTGTACGATCCTGGCAAACCTCTCTGGCTTCGTTTACATCCATCAATCTTTTCATACATGCTCTTTTATTCTTCATACTGCGGACACCTGCCTTTTTGAGCACATTTTCTATTTGATCCAAATGTGTCCTCCGAGGTCGTCCTCTACTAACATTACCTTCCACATTGGCTCTATATATCTAGTTATGTGATCGTGTGAGGAATGATGTGATTCGTGAAAGGTGTGGTGTAAAAGATGATATTGTAAGAAAGATAGAAAAAGGAATGTTGAGATGGTTTGGGCACATAGAGAGGATGGATGACAGTAAATTGGTGAAAGAGATATATATAAATATATATATATATATATATATTTATATATAATATATTTTTATATGTTCAATAAAATATCTAATTTATCTATAACTATCACAATAACACCCAAAGAAACTAATTCGGTTCACAGTTTTTTTTAAATATTTTTGCAATTTAATACTTTAATAAAATGTTGATTTATCGCAGTCATTTGTCCAAACGCAAAAAACTGTATCGTCACTGCTCCAAACAATATCCTTGCAACACCTCCCATCAATAAGCCTTGCTTCCTCAAATCAGCCCCCATAAGTCGCGGCTGGCTTTTAAAATCTTATTTAAACTTTCGAAAATAAGTGGTATTTTGGACCCCTCGCGAGGGTCCCGGGGTTATTGTGAAGCCATCTGCGACGGGCAGCGATCTCCATCTAAGGGACATATTTTTAGATTTAACTCGCAAATCATTTTGATATCCAATTGCTTTACGGTTGTGTGAATTGAGTGAAAAACACTTTGTTATTTTCTCTTTTGTGAGGTTTTTATTTTTATTGCTATATTTTTTTGGCGTTAATGCGTTTTTTCTGGCTTTTCGACACTGTGTCGTAATACAATGTTATGAATAGAAGTTAAATAGTATATATCAGTGAGTTACGTACTTAAGAAAGTGTATTAAATCATTATGTCAGTTTTTTTTGTATGTAATGGGACGGTGAAAACTAGTGAAAAACTGGAAACTAATGCTTCTAGTTCTATATGTACCATAAGTCGAAATATCCTTGGTAAGGTAACAATAGTGTATATGTGTTTAATATAAAAGTATTTTTAATATGTATTAACTTTATATTCGACTTGATTTATTCTACATTATATTCTTAACTTATGAAAAAGCAATTCCCTTCTATCTTTTCTTTAGTATAAACCAATATAATCAACACTCTACAAACAACTGCAATACAGTTGCAACGCATTTCATAATCAAAGCAAGCATATTCCATTCCTTCAGCGATCGAATAATACTAGCTACAACGCCTCACTGATAAAGCGACGACTATGATTTATGTATTGCAATTTGGAATACATTTTACTGCACCCACTAATTTACTGCTGTAGAACAATTAGGTAGTTTAACCATAGCACTATAATGGTTACCAACGGTTACAAAGTGCTGTGTTTGCGTTCATTTTCTGATTGTTCCTTATTTGGATATTCTTGCTTATTCGTTAAGTACTTTTACACTGATCTTCCGTTACTTTTCCTTGATAGTATTGAAAGTTATAGGTAAGTGGTATCTCTGAAGTACAAAGAAATATGTAGACGACTCACATATAAGTGATTGAAGTTGAAGAAATAGAGAGGTCTTAATCTTTCTAGATTTGTAATGTTGCCTTAGAATAGCTTAACCCATTTCTTCCTGAAGGTTTTGTAGAGGCGACTGAGGGTGACTGGAGACCAACCCATCCAATTCACCAATTATGTACTTACTCAAGTCCCAAAGGTAGCTGAGGAGTTTTTAATTACAAATCTCTGTCTATCCTTATCTTTGGATTTTAACCGATGGCTATTTCTGTAGGATTATCAATATAATATTTTGGTACAAAAAATCGGTTTTTAGAAAATAATGCTTTAAATGTCATTTTATTTAACAAGAGCCTTACGTTAAAGAATAATCAATAAATAATAATGATACATGCTAAATATAATTAAAAAAAAAATCTAATTTATTTATACTTACGACGTTAACTCCCGCTAAGGTAACTTTGGATTAGTAATTGATATTGTAAACAGTTTGTTTTCGCCGACCCCAATATATTCTGTTTCCGATGTGAACACTTTTAATATCACAATTTAAATTTAAGTATAGTTTGCCTTCCAAAATAATACATTTAAAAAGGTTTACATAAATTAAAATATGACTAATATTTTTTTCTTAATTACAGATCTAGTGTTAATTATAGTCAACAAACGTACATTAATACGATTCGTAAACTATATAAATGTACAATTCGAAGTCGAAGAAAAAGGGAGGTTGTTCAATAAAGTTTATAATCGTTTAATAGTTAATATAAGTCAACTGCTCAACACAGACCAAGTCGTGATTTCACCTTGTGGGAGGCCTGCGCACACGTGTCACCGTTCGGTACGTGGCCGCCACTCCACAAACTTTGGGCCGTCAATATGTCCGTCAATATTGCTTTCAATCTGCACGGCCCACAGCCTTAAGTTTTGCTTCTCTAGAGGCTGTATCAGTAACGGCCTTTTACGGAGTCTGATTTTTCTTATAAAGTTCGTATAGTAAGAAACCACTACTCAGGTTTATATATTGCAAACCAAACCACCAAAAAGTCTTAATTCGTTGGTTGCCTTGTGAAAGAATTTTAAGCAACCACAACACCGCTGATAAGTGTCTTTGTTAGACTAGACACTAAAAGCGATCTTTTCTAGACAACATCTGCAAATTAAAAATAACATTATTATGCAATGTCATATTTAAAATATAAATCTTCAAAAATATAGTGGCACTCTTAAATAAGCGGGGAAACCCATCAAAATACGCGTTCATAATTTGAAACGCAGATTGTCGCCGTAATTTAAAGGAAACATTGAAAGGAAGGGCTGCTACCCCTTTCGCAGACGGTGGATTGGTCACGCACACGGCTTTCGAATGGGACTTTAAATTTTTTAATTGAAATTTTATTGCCCTTTGAAAGTAAATCAATATCGCGACAAGTTTTTGCAATTTGACTTCTAATAACTGTTAATGGGTATTAAAAATGTGGAAACGCAGAATTCTCGGCTTTGTTTTCTGGTAGTTTAAGACTTCTATATGGCTTTTTTATTTTATTTAGTGTGCTACATCGCAGTTTTTATATTGGTCAACAAAAGGTTAAAAAATAATTTCTCAATTATCCCTATAATCGAGGCTACATTCATATAGAAGGCTATTCATAGCTTTAGCAATATAAACAGGGTAATCATTGTTACCCTATTAAATAAAACGATACTTATAAGAATACAAAACTTTACAATTAAATTTAATCCTTTAGTATAGGTAATAATACAAATGAATAGGAAAGCAAAGTGACTAAAAATGTTGTCTGTCTGATATCAGTAATGTAAGATCAATGTGTTTCATATATTGTATTTTCTCAAAGTAGCTACAATCCAATCACGAATCCGTCACCCATTTTATTTAGTTACTATTACTTCAATATGCTTGTAAGCATATTAAACAGATATTCTGAAGCCATTCGTGAAAAGTGTGGTGTGAAAGATGATATTGTAAGAAAGATAGAAAAAGGAATGTTGGGATGGTTTAGGCACATAGAGAGGATGGATGATAGAAAATTGGTAAAAGGGATCTATAGAGCTAGTGTGGATGGTAATATTAGTAGAGGACGACCACGGAGAACACACTTGGACCAAATTGAGAGTGTGCTCAAAAAGGCTGGCGTCCGAAGTATGAAAAATAAAAGAGCATGCATGAAAAGATTGATGGATGTAAACGAAGCTAGAGAGGTTTGTCAGGATTGTACGAAGTGGCGATCAATAGTCTCTGCCTACCCCAATGGGAACTAATGGCGTGAGTATATGTATGTATTTATTCTGAATCTCTGGAACCCACTGTTCTCTAATTACAATGATATGGCTATATCGGTCATATTTGCTAATCATTACGGGACTAATCCACTAAAGCTGATCGATAAGGGTTTTTTATTAATAAAATCTCCATCTCACTATTCAAATAGTATGTAAACAAAGAGAAGATAAAGCAAAAAAAAGTGGTGTATGCAGCTAATGTGAATCGTAAAATCTGTTTTACGCAGGAAGAATTAAGATTAATCAGATGATATCTTCTAATACAGGCATGTGTTAGAAGTGTAAAAAAGAACATGATTGGAAAGATTGACGAATTAAAAACGAAGCGTGAAAAGTTGGTCTGGATCGTACAAAGTGCCGATAAATATTAACTGAATACATACATATACTCACGGCTATAAATCCCTTAACGGAGTAGCCAGAGCTTTGGAATGAGAAATTCCTCAACCACTTTTGGAAGTTGATGGGGAAAACATGGTAATAATAAATGTTTTTGATGACGGGTCTCCAACCACATCGCCCAAAAATCACTTAAAAAGCCCCTATACCCTTAGTCGCCTCTTACGGTCACCCATGGGTAGAAATGGGATAGTGTTATTCTAAGCCGACACTACACGGCATATACATATATACCTCTTATATGCATGTATCGCTTTTTAAATACACCTAATCATCGAAACTACATTTAAAATTCATAATCAAGATCCGATATCCGATCTAACGGACATAAGAGATATTCGAAATTATTTGTGCTTCTGCTATCTTCTTTAGAATAAAAATACTAATATACCTACAAACGCACTAATCACTTATTTCATTCAATGAGATCTTTTGTATACTAATAAAAAGGTCTTGTATCCAACCTCTACGCATTGCCTGGCTCAACGTTTGCACCCCTTGTCACACTTAATTAACAACAGTATCAATGCACGAGTGTAATTAATTAACACTGCACCTATTAAACAAAGTATCTTATTCTTTTGTATCTTAATAAAACAATAATCACAATTAATGAACAACACTTGGCGTCAAACAACAAAACTATTTACCCCAAAAGTTTATCTATAAATGTCTTGGATTGTGCGAAAGGTTCCTTATATAAAGCTCAAAAGATATGAAGGTTTCGACCCGGGTAAGGCTACACTTAATGACGTGGCCCTTTGTAGATTAATAATGGGTCTGAACCATCCACCCCTAAACAAAGTACTTCAACAACGCTGTTCTTAGCATGTTATTACGTAATGTATTTGCATTAATTTTAACCGCTTGCCTTGTTTGTTGCGGCGGCCTAATTAAACTGTCCTTGATAAGTATGCCCAGAATTTTGTACAGACACCTTCGTTTCGGAAGTGAATTTTTAAACTAATTATACGGATATCCTTTCCTAATGTGAAACTGTTTGTACTCTTTTATAAGGTTAAAATTAAAGCAATTTTGTAATTAAATAAGAAATAAATTAATGGATAAACACTATTCCGACTAAGAATGATTGCTGAAACGTAGATAAGTTTTGTGGTATACGATTGAGGCTTTACGATTTATTAATTTGCCCTCGTAAATAGAGTGGAATATATACCATCAATTGCTTTAAAATTGAGTTTTTGTAATAAATAAGAGAATAAAGACGGCTGGGTTTACTAAATACTACTACTACTACTAAGACTTTAGCCATGTTCAGAAGGATACGTTAAGCCGTCGGTCCTGGCTACTATTACGATAGTTTGAAAAGTCAGCCAATCCAGATTTTACCATTACTTACTTACTTACTTATACTCACGCCCATTATTCCCATTGGGGTAGGCAGAGACTATCGATCTCCACTTAGTACGATCTTGACAAACCTCTCTTGCTTCCCTTACATTCATTATTCTTCTCATACATGCTCTTTTATTCTTCTCACTTCGGACCCCCGCCTTTATAAGAACGTTTTCTATCTGGTCAAGAAACGTTTTACGAGGCCGTCCTTTACTAACAATCCCATCCACATTGGCTCTATATATCTCTTTCGCTACTTTATTTTCATCCATCCTCTCTATGTGGAATATCAAAGCCATTGTGGTGGAATATCAAGCCATCCTATACTATAGGTAGATAGACTCAAAGTTCTTAGGGACATGTATGCTGTGAACATTTAATTGTTTTTTCTTTCAGAATATTATCCTGGTCTAGGATAAAAAATAAAGATGAATACCCTGGAATAGCTTACTACTAGAACTTGTACTAACATACATTATTTGTAGACTTGATGTAAAATTCTTTACTAGGCCTAATTTATTTTTCCAAAAAGATAGATGGGTTCATTTTTTTATGAAAGAATATATATATATATATATAACAGATTAATTTGATAGGTTTTAAAGGACAAAGGATAAAAGCGATTTTACGCCATTTCAGATACTTGAAGATCTTATTCAGACATACACGCACTATAGCATAAACAATACATTACAATTTGATTATCCTTCGAATGTAGTGTTGAAAGTAACACAAGTCTATCTAGCCAATTTCAAAGTTAAATACCAGCAGAAGTAGGCCACAAAAATCACGTTCAAATAATGTAGAAACAAAATACGTGGGTTCAAACTATTTTAAAACTATAAAGAATAAATTGACAGCTATGTACTATAAATGATTATGTATTTAATAAGCGTGTCTCAATTTTTATACTCAATAATTCCAAGTAAAACTATGCTTGCAGCAGTTTTGCCGAGTTGAAGAGCTAAGCAGACATCGCATTGCATATGGTGCATACTATTTTATTACTCTGGCCGTAATTTTAAGTTTGACGAGCACGTCCCGAGGGATGTAAATGTTTATAATTATACCGGTAAAATGATACAGGTAAATACCATTAAAACTTTTACAAACCGAATACGCGTAAATGTTTTTAGTGGTGGTAAAACCGACAATTTCAACGGTGAAAATGACGCTTCGTACTTGTTCGTGTAAAGTGTTCCAAGTTTTATTAACACGGTGAATACTTATACCCGTATTTGTGTATGTACAATTAAAACTAGATTTAACTAGATACTGTTTTTAGTTGATAAGGTTCGTAGAACACATTTATTATAAGATTCTCCTCAAAACCTAAAAAATGGGTTTTTGTATTTTGTTGAAAATGTGAAATCTTTGATACATACATTCACTCACGCTTTGTATTATCCTGGCAAACCTCTCTAGTTTTCTTCACATCTCCATCAATCTTTTCATACACATGGTATTTTACTTTTTCTTCTTCGGACACCTTTCTTTTTGTAAATGCACCTTGATACGAGTATGCACATTCAAACTTTTTTATTAACTAAATATACATGAAAGTACAACCTAAGAATATAGTCAAACATACGTAACTTGTAAATATATATCCTAATTTATTTACAACAAATCTAAAACACTAAGGCGCAGAATTACACTTATTGTCTTTTCTAGAATATGTGGTTTATTTATTAGAGTTTGAAAGGCTAACTAAATAACTGAGTAAAACCGAATCACGTGATAGCGACGGTACAAAGAAGGTATAGGCTAAGTCACTATAGTAAGTTACTTTTTATGGACCTTTCAAGCAATTTAGTATTCTTGTCTCCTACTCAGATTTAATAGTGTTTTTTTGTCTATATTTTGTGGGACATACTGTATTAATGAATGAAAAGCTATGTTTCTTACTAAATATGAGGTAGTTAGGTCATAATAGTATTAGTAGTGTAGTCATAATAGTATTTTTAAATATATTAACCTTGGATCTTAGTAATGATTAGTACTTTTGCCACAAGCTCAAACAAACGTTCGATTATGCTTAAAATAAAATAAATACATACATACATATTCTCATGCCGTTAGTTCCCATTGGGGCAGGCAGAGACTATCGATCGCCACTTTGTACGATCCTGGCAAATCTCTGGCTTCGTTTACATCCATCAATCTTTTCATTCATGTTTTATTCTTCATACTGCGGACACCTGCCTTTTTGAGCACATTTTCTATTTGATCCAAATGTGTCCTCCGAGGTCGTCCTCTACTAACGTTGCCTTCCACATTGGCTCTATATATCTCTTTCACCAATTTACTGTTATCCATCAGAGGATGGGCAAATAGAGAGCTATTTGCCCAAACCATCTCAACATTCCTTTTTCTATCTTTCTTACAATATCATCTTTTACACCACACCTTTCACTAATCACATCATTCCTCACACGAACACATAACCTTACATTACAAACTTTTCTGAGGGATCTCATTTCTACTGCATTCACTCTACTTTCATGCTTCTTCTGCCACACCCAACATGCCAACCATAAAATAATTTACCATTTAACAACTCTAAATAGGACGTTTTTAAAAATGAATCTTCGCCAAAAAACAAACAAAACCAAATATCATTCTTCTGCCCGACGCATTTTACCAATATGACTTAGAAATATCACATTTCGAATATTCAAATGTAGATACGAAGAGAATTTCCAAATGAAAAGCAATTAGAGGAAAACTCCAAATCGCACTTTTGCCGCACATGCGTGTGTGTGCATCCGCATACAATGGGTGAATGTGAGTTTTCAGATTTGCAATCAAGAGTGTTGGAGCGTTGAAGTACCAAGTTTAACTTGGAACGCTACTATGAGGTGGCAAAGGTGGAGATGGTACATTGAGACACAAGAACTTTATTGGTATATATATATTTTTTTCATCTATTTATATTAATTTTTAAATGTAAGCTGGGAGTGATGAGTTCAGTCATTCTTAATAAAAGTTCATTTTTTTCATTAGAAAGAAATTGGTAGGCTAGGATTGCTTTATTGTCTATTGAGTAGAACTCATAATCGTAGCTCAGAATATTAGATCAGGCAATGCTTTTTTTTCTTCGTTCAAACTTCACACGTAATACACATCTTTGGGTGAGATCTTGAAAACTGAATTTTAAAGCGGCGTTCCTCGATTAATTGCAATCAAATTTGTCATGCACGTCCGGTTTAGATGACACTTTTCCATAATAAAATGAAGTCATTCTAAATCTAAAATGGGAGACTTTGCATGCCGGGGTGAATTTTAATATAAAGTTATTCTGCTACAGTATATGTATCGAATAACATAGTTCTTTTTGAAGAAACAATTTTGGTGAATTATTTATTTATTTATTAGTTCAGAATACTTACAGCTAAATAATACAATAAGTGTTTACAAATTCAGTTATCAACTAAAGAGCTTATTCCATTTGTCTGAATGAAGACGTCTGAAAGCCACAGAATCTAAATTCAGACTAGTGGAATAACGTTCAAACTGAAATTTGTGTAGTGGAATAACAAGCGTCTGCGGCAGTAACTTCGAAGGACGTCTGAATTCAGCAACGACAAAGTGTAATGGAAGAAGCTCTTAAGCCAATAAAAATTATTCGCAAATAAACAATATTATAAAATGTGACATTAAATTTGTTCTTTTTCTTTTGTAATGAATTTTAAAAAATATCTCACTCAGGTGTTAAAAGTATAGTGCAGTAAAAGGGCATCAAAGGTTCCATTTTCTCTAACACTTACTTTACTTCTACCCATCTCAAATAAGACTAGTTATTTTTAAAACATTTTTATTGTTCGTTTCATTCATTCAATATTAATAATTTTACTTCACATAACTTAATTAATACTAATAGTTTATATGCACAAGTAGCTCTGTCATTATTTATTGTTAACATACGCTGAAAGTGTCTGTTCATATTGGCGATCCTACCTCAAATTCGCATGGTTCCCAAGTTTATTTATTAGGTTGAATTCGATATTATGAGAAATATAACACTTGATATTTTAACGTGACGACGTGATAGCTCAATGGGACGACGTGATAGCTCAATGGGTAGAACACCGGTTAACGTGCAAGCGACTAGTTTTCAAACACCGGGTCGGGCCTACACCAATTTGTCTTTTTTAAAGACATATGTGTGGTTAATTTATCACGGTTGTGAACGGTGAGGGAAAACATCGTGAGGAAACCCACATGGCTGAGTTGTACTTAGTCATGTGACAGTGTATTCGTACAAAACGGCGGTAGGCCTGCCCCCTATCACGTGAGTACACTGTCCATGCAAAACGTGGGTACTCTGAACACCTGGTGACAAAGTCACGTGATGTGCAGAAGTATTAGTACCTCTGCCAACCCCTTCGAGGATATTTGGCGTGAACGTTTATGTTAATGTTATTATATTTTAACCACAAATATCAATTGTTTTCAAAGTTTCAAAGTATCGCATAGTTTTCTTCATCCTAACTAAATCTTAATCAGCAAACTCACTACAACATTGCAAGCGTGGTACAGTTTTCATAAAATTAAAACCACGATATATTTAAGGGCGTCCCCGGTAAAATGGGTTGATATTGATTGTTTGGAAATTCTATAAAGTCTGATTTGATGATATTGATATGACATGAATATAATATAATGTTCATGGTGTTAAAATTTGATGTTTAACATTTTAAGAATTTGTTGAAAAATATGATGAAAAAAATTTAATTGTAACATGCTTTGTTTTCATAAAAACCGTATAGGCTCCACTGGCATAACATACATGTCATGTGAACTCATTATGTGTCTATATTCGCGTAGCTTTAAGATCTGTAACTTTGATGTTTAAATTTTCATTTAAACATTATAGTTATTGAATAAAACTATATAGACTACATTTATCCGGCGCGCGCGTTTTTTCCGTCCCTGTCACTCTCAGTAAATTTGACGTAAGACTGAGCGCAATAGCTGCAAAATGCGGGGAGGCCCTTAAGATAAAGTACACAAGTGTGTGTTTTAAATATATGGTAACGTGTGTAATTTTTTTTTTAATTTAAAACTATCTAATGCATATTTGAAAGAATATTAGCTATTAATATTTTATCTGGAGTAGTAGATAATTCCATGATCCGTCCGCGAAATATTTGTTAGAACATAGATAATGAGGTCCGAAGTGGAAAGAATGAAAGAGCATATATAAGAAGTGTATTGAATGTAGGGGTAATAATGTTTTCATCCATCTACCCTTTAAAGATTCCTCGTCGCAGATTTATATATATTTCATTTGTTTTTATATTAATTACTCTACCGCCTTTTTCAGACTTAATAAAAACGAATATTAATTTTAAACATAAACTTTTTTTTTTATAAAAACACATTGTATTTACTTTTATTTAATGTCTACATTGGTCTCTCAGTACTTGTACGAGCGGCATCAGTTCGATTAACTTGGGGTTTGTAGACGCTGCACGGCAGCATGTTGACTGTCTGAGGACCGAAGAACTTAGGATTGTTTTAGTAAAACTGCAATATTACACTCGGATTCTTATTAACTATTCCTTCTATATTGCCGCGGAAATATTTCTCTTATTCTTACTGCCGTATGCTTATAGCTGAATGTTTGGAATTGTTTTGGAATTGTTGTTTGTTCTTGTGGCTTACGGTTATCATTCCTAGGGTGGACAGAGACGATCGTAAGTTTTATTTTGTATTTATCGTTACATTAAGGGCGTCCCCGGAAAAATAGGTTGATATTGATTGTTTGGAAATTCTATAAAGTCTGATTTGATGATATTGATATGACATGAATAAAATATATGTTGGTGATTAGTTCATGGTGTTAAAATTTGATGTTTAACATTTTAATAATTAGTTGAAAAATATGATGAAAAAAAATGAATTGGAACATGCTTTGTTTTCATAAAAACCGTATACCGTCCACTGGCATAACATACATGTGAACTCGTTATGTGTCTATATACACGTAGCTTTAAGATCTGTAACTTGGATGTTTAACTTTTCATTTAAACATTATAGTTATTCAATAAAACTAAATAAACTACATTTATCCTGCGCGCGCGTTTTTTCCGTCCCTGACACTCTCAGTAAATTTGACGTAAGAGTGAGCGCCATAGCTGCAAAATGCAGGGAGGCCCTTAAAGTATTTAGGTATTAATAATTGATGTTTGTCGTCAAAACTTTGTAGTATAGACAAGGTTAACTATGATAAGCACATACTGTATAATGACCATCTTTAATTGTCTTTCACTTATAATTAAGACTGATTGAAATGTGAAATGACTTATTAATAGCACTACCCTATTTTCAAGGGAGTATCATTTTAGGCGAATAAGGAAAATGGTGAATGTTTAGAACCTTACTGCAATAAAGCCTTAGGTCCAGGGATCCTTTTCTAACCATCGTTTTTTCTTTGTAATCCAAAACTGAAACGGCAGTTTATGATTCAAAGTGTCCTGGTTTCTTCTTTCTGTAATATGAATTTATGTTTGTATGCAGTCAAACCTTGGATTAATATGCCACGAACAGCTGATTCTTAGATCTAATGCCAAAACACTAAATTTACATGCCACTGAAGTGTTTTAATAGCAAATAAACCTTTGATAAATATTTTAATATATATAAATTATACAGCATTAATAATGTGTACATGCATTAATATTATAATACCTAAAATGGGACTATATTGAGAAAGTCAGAAAACTAAGGACTTACTTAACAGGCCGATCATACTTACTAAGCCAGCTTTGTTGAGTAACCTCTTAATCATTTTTGTACAACAAACGAAAAATAAAATTCTGGTCTAGGAATCATCTACACTAAACCACCAAATGTCAAAACATAAAAATAAAATCAAAAATATACGAACAACTACGACAAATGCTTAGAAAAACGTATGATAAAACTTATCAGGATCACGGTATAATTGTTGTCATTTATATTGTGAGAATGTAAGCCTCTGGACTACTGATATCAGACAAGCAATAGTACAAGGATAGTGATCACCATTTTTTTTCCTCATAGCTGTATCTATACTGGACATTACTTCGTTAGTGTACACAAAGTATCGATCACACTTAAAAAGTCCAATTCAAGAAGATCTCTTAACTGTACTGGAAAATAAAGCAGCAAAGCTCTTGTTGAACTGGTAATGTCAAATTAAAAGTCGTGGACTGTACCACCAAATGAGAGTTTTGTTGTTAGATTATGTTAAAGGGGACTCCATCCGGTCTTTTAAAACGAATACACACGATGTTCGGTCGCAGAGATTCCACTCGTGATATATCTTGCTTTTATTCAAATAAAGTATATTCCTGCCCGGCTAGTACGAGCGGTGTTTAAACTAATTATCGCGTGGGATAAAGCAGCCATCTCTTACGCACTTACTTAGTATCGTATACTGCAATCTCATTCTAACCGTTATCGTGTCGATAAAATAGCGCTCGTGCTTGCTCTTCTGATGTTTAGAATCATGAAACAGGTATTTAAATAAATATAATCTATTTTTACACTTCAGACTCGGTATAAGGTTAAGTATCAAATTAGGGGGTATAATAGGAGATAGTAGTTAATTTCCGTATATATTTTATATACAAATAAAATATATGTATGTAAGTTATATAGTATAGTATGCCACATCAATATAGACGACTCTAATAATGGTTGTCAGGATCGTACAAAGTAGCAATTGATAGACTCTGCCTACTTTAATAGGAACTAAGGAACTAATGACGTTGATATATGAAAGATGCCAATGTTCTTTTTGGTGACCCGATTCAGAATCCGTCTCTTATTATATTAAACAGATGTATTAGTTCGAAAGGAATCCTTTGAAAAGCATTAGAACGCTAAACGATTGTCAATAGTTATTTTTTGGTTCAATTAGAACTAAATTTAATGTCATCTTAGTTGGTTTAAGTTGTAATAAATTAATTACAATGCACTTGGTTAGCATTGAAATGGTGATTCCTTTAATATGTCAAATAAACACAACAAAAAATTTACGCAACTAACAAGTTCTGAAAGTTTTGGTAACAATAACAATTTAAAAGAACAGCGAGATCAAAAAACAATATATTCGACGATAAACGAAATTATTTGGTAATTGTGCTAAGGTACATTTCATTCAATTTTCGAACTTACTTGAAAAATATAAAAAATCAGTTTCCTCATATTTCTTAAAAATAATGGCTACAAAGTTTATTCGTTCATATTCGTGTGTTACCAACTTACTAACGGACGTATCTTCTGAATCTGTTTCGATGCATTTGTCGTTTAAACACCAACCTATAATAAATCAGAAGGGATTCTTTAAATTTATAAACGGAACAAATCCGTGTATCTGAGAATAAGAAATGAAACTTGGCGGTCTAAAGATAAAGCTTGAAATCGCTTGCGCGTTCATGGCAACTTCCCACCTGTAAAATCCCGCTTATTTAAGCCTATCTCAAGTCCACTACGGACACTCTTCATTCAATACTTAAAAGATTCTTATCGAACGTCTTTAAATAGATTAGTAGATTAATGATGTCTGTAGTAATTAATAATGGATGGTGAATTTTATAACAACAATAAAATGTGGGTTCGGCCGTTGTCGTAAAATTACCTTGCAGTTTCATGTTTTGTCGAGGTCGAGATCTTTAGTTTTATGGTCCGTCAATGTGGTCCTCATACCTTCAATACTTTAATTACCGACGCCAATTACCCCTTTCAGCTTTTATTGTGTTTTATATTGTACAATACGATTGTCGTTTTATATGTACTGATAACACGAGACGGCGACTTTTGTTTCTCTAATTGTTAACTTTAGTTATTTTGTGTTCGTCCTTGTGTAATATTTCCACTAATTAGAATTCTTTAAAATTACTTTGGTTATACTTTATTGCACCTAAAAAAAACGTTTTAACCATTTTGGCAATATTTTTCCAATGTGTAAAAAGTATTAGATTAAAGGGTTAAACGCCATGCGGAATGGTAATAAATAACAAATAAAAAAAAAGATTATTTAAACGTAATCTCAGTAGACTTTTAATCACTTGGTGATTCAAGCCTGCAATATCCTTCCAGACTGGGTTAAATCTTACAAATTAAATTTGAGACCTCCGTACTTCGAGCGGTTGGAAACCAAGCGCTTAACCGCGAGACCACGGAGGCAGTCGCTGTTTATGTTATTAAAACTAATTGTCTTATTGAGTTTGATAAATATCCAATATTGTTTTCCCGAAGCATTAAAAACGTTTAGAAAATTTAATTTAAGAATGTTAAAACTCAAAATGGTTTTGTAAAAGCAAAATTTTTATCGAATTTGCATATTAAATTATAAATTAACATCTCGTTATATTCAAAATAGTTTTAAAAGTCACAAATCACTCGAACTTAACTGCTTACAAACAATATAAAGTGCAACTAGTAAAAAATATGTTAAGCAGTTTGTAGTTTTTTGCGTTAACAGCAACAGTCAAGACTAATGTGTGTTTCCTTTATCTCATTATCAATTTAATTGAAGTCCACTCAAGAACCATTGAGACTGATCTAATCAAACAAGTCAGTAAAAAACGGTCCGAACACAGCTCCAAGCATATCCTTAAAAAAGTGAGGCTTGTTTTTTAACAAAAAAAATCCCTAATTGATGCGTCGTCTTTGTTTAGCTTAATTCTAACATGCTTTTCCCATTAAAGTGACCAGGATTCGAGCCCGTGTAACAGATAACGTCGACTCTTTTACTCTTAACATATTATAATATTATCTCATTCACAGGTCGGCCTGTACCCTCCACATTTGTAACCCTCGTTTAAGTGACGCTCGCTCGGCTGTACGTCTCAACTCAGTCACCGCACATGAAAACAAATAAGTGAATCACGTACTTTCTCGGCTCTGTCGCGTTTTTACATTGTTACCGGGTCCCCGGGGCGTTTATGTCGCGTACTGAGAATCGATATATTTGCTCTAAGTGCTTAAGTGCTTTGCGGGGATAGCGTTTCGTCGATGAATAAGCGATGCACTGTTTATTTGCATGCATTAAACATCCACTCACTCGGTACTCTTTTGCTTTGCATGAGCTTAAAGAGTACTCAATTAATCGTTTATTTCTTATAGTTAATGTATTGATTGATTGTTAATTACTGTTTCAGTAATCGTCTGGTCGGTTGGTTGAATTAACAATGAGTTATGTTTAATTTGAGTGTTAACGTTGGTGAAAGCGAGGTTCGGGTTTTGAAGACATCTCGGCACCTTTGTGAGTTTTATGGATAATCTTAGTTTCTCATGTATTAACATGCGGAGTAATGTCCACTGCTTTTGATACCTTAAATCCCCTATTTATATGTTTATCTTGAAAAATTAAAATGGTCACGTTTCGTAGTTGGTTGTTTTTCTCGTATTCGTTTTTGATTAAAACTGAGAATGAGGTTGAGTGCTGTCGCATCCGACACCCACTCGTTTAGTTTATCGCAGCTCTTGGACAATACTCGATAATTTTATTACAGAAGTTTTGTCAAATTACTTGTGTCGTTAAATTAAATTAAACGATACTGGACCCATACTGATATGAAAAACTAATTGAGAAGTGACTCCATTTTATTAAAACTTGAACTTGACATCGGTCTGTGATATTTTCGTTTCAATATTAACTTGCTTTGTGCGAGGAACTTGAAAGATTATACTGTCAACGGTTTTTGAATGAATCTTTTCATCAATCATACTAAGATTTTATCACACACTAATTTAATGGCTGAGTTTTTATACGGAAATTGAATTGAATAATACTCTAACAGTTAAATCACTGCCATATAATTTATCTTTCATTTATCTTTTATTTATTAGTAATAATCCCCACATGAGGTTTTCATGTCAAAAACATTCAAATTAGGATTTTTTAAGTGTAATATATTTAAACAAAAAAAGGGATAAGAACAACAAGAATGAAATAATTTTGAGAAACATAACCATATACTAACGCTAACAAAGCTTCTACATAACTTAAGGCATTGCTTTTAATATAACTACATCGACAAATATCATTACTACCATAGTGGAAATGTGAAATAAATAAGTTTTCAATCTATATATCTAGATTACCTAGTGATAAGCACAAAAATTAAAGTAACAGTCGCCTTTATGTTTAAGTAAATAAACTATAGTATGTATGATTAAATATACTTATAAAATATAACGATGTTAGGTATTGTTAAGTGTGAGAAAGGGACAAAACACTGACGATGGGGCCAAAGGCTTCGAACCCCTGTTTCAGGAATGACATTGTAAACAAAAGTATCATATAAGTTTATTAATTACACGGCCCCTCTGGCACAAGCCTCCATGAATATTAATTACAGAATGCCGAAAAGCTTTAGAACGCTCAAGAAGGGAAACTTTTACAAAGAGCTTTTATTATTTAAGAAGTACCTACTGGATTTTGAAAGGAATTATGAGTTTCCGTCTTGTCTCGCGTAAAACATTCTTTATTGTGTATTTTTAAGGTTTAAATTTGGTCTGTGATCTTTGGAGTTATTTTATCATTACACGATAAGAAAGTGGCGGAAGAAAGTCAATAGAGTGCTGGAGGGTAGGCTTTTATATAGAGTTTTGCGACGTGCGTCTTGACGCGACGAAGGCTCCGTTCGCGGCCATTACGAACAAATAACGAAGCGGTAACGCGACCGAGCCAATTCAAATTATGGGACGTTTTCCTTCAAAATAAGCGTTATGTATGTGCCTTTTCACATTTAATCGCTCTATTCATTTCTCTTATCCACTGAATTATATTATCTTTATTGTTCGTAACCATCAAATGAATTGGAATTATACATACGTACTTGTAATCTTTTTACTATACTTACTTTGGAATCAAGAGACAAATAAGTGTCCTGCAATTATTTAGAAATAATTACAGAATTAATTAAAACATATAAACTTTGAACATACATACATACATATACTCACGGCTATAAATCCCTAAAAGGGGTAGCCAGAGCTGAGAAATTAGAAATTCGCCCAATATTCCCTTAAAAAGCCCTAAGTCCGTTAGTCGCCTCTTACGTACACCGGTAGAAATTGGGTAGTGCTATTCTAAGCCGACACAGCTAAAACTTTGAAAGAAGTACAAAATCATACAAACATAATAAAACTGCCTAACCAGAATACATAATGTTTTCGTAGTTTTTAGATTTCAACGACTTCAATAGCAACGCGCTCGTTACCAAACGGAAATGTAGCCATATTTCCTATTTGAAACAGGCTGTACATTTTGACGTTACAATGAGAAACATTTTTATAATGGACAACATGTAGCCCGCAGCTCTCCCTATAAAACATTTTCAAAATCGCAAGAGTCACTTGAATAATGCTCGAAGTCTATTGAATGACTCAAAGAGATGTTGGAATCAAATTGACCTCAGGGTGACTTTTGTGCGGATATTTTGTACAATTTTTACTAATGTTTTGAGTTTTGACTGTCTGAGTGAGAATTTTACTGTAATATTGTCTGGTTTTATAAAGTTTAAGTTGAGGCTATCATCAATTAATGGTTTTGAAATTAAGGCTTTGGCAAAACTGCTCCACAGTTTAAACTATTTAGGGTCAAAATATTTAAATAAATTTAAATAATATAAAAAAATCTCTAAACTCATTTAAAACACTACAAAATATTTTTTTATGATGTTTATATAATTTATTTATGGCATGAATAGTAATTGTGATTTCTGTTCGGTTTACGAAACGTTAGTAGTGTTTGACTTTTTCACTGTCAGGGAAATCAATACTAATTATTGAACTGATTTTATTATTGATCTGATCAAACATAGGTTAATCTTTAGAAAATATATTGTAACTTTTTTTCCTCAACTCTTCTAAATTCAGAGTGATCATAAAAATAATTGAAATAGATATTTTTTTAATAAGCAAAAGTGTGATTTATCAAATAATACATTTAATACTTAACTATGGCCCAGAACTAAACTATAAAAAAATCACGAATAATTTTCCAACAACAGATTTGACGCAATGGTAGCGTATAGTTCATAGCGAAAAGTACAAAGGAATAATTATGACAATTGAGAGAAAATCTCTATATTCTCTGAACAATTAAAAAATATTTTTTATCTCAAAGAGCAGAAAATTATTAGAAACTAAAGGTATTATTTAAAAGTTCATTTTGTTCGTCAGAGTAATTATTTAATAAATTAGTTGTATCTCCGTTACTTGGAGACAACAAGGAATTAACTAGTTAACTAATATCTACACGGTCGGGCACACCTCCTGCCGTGGTATTTATGACTAACCCTACTTTAGGCACAGTCTGGCACAATACTAGTTTGTAAACTGTACCAAATCGAGTAGCTTCTATTCGTCGTACCTTATTTGTTAGTTCGAGTGGTAATTTACTTTGTGTCCGTGTTATTTGAACTATAACTTTTTTAAATATACATTATTGACAATAGGTATCTCTGACGTACATCTATGACTAGTATGACTAGTACATCTGACAATTGATTTACAAAACCCTTATTTAGTGATGGAAATAATGACTTAAAGCGAATTACGAGTTTCTACCTTTGGTAATCAAAAGTTTGGTCAGTTCTTTTCCGACGTAAAGATTTACGATATATTGCAAATAAATAATATATAATGTAACAAGTATTTAGCATCATTGGAAAAAACAATATATGCATCATATGGTCGATGGTTCGATATTGTGAAAATCGTTATCAACTAGGGTAACTTCTCCGACCGTGTTAGTATGAATAAAAAGCTAGAATATAAGATATACATACATACATACATATACTCATGGCTATAAATCCCTAGAAGGGGTAGCCAGAGCTAAGGAATTAGAAATCCCTCATCCACTTTTGGAAGTTGCGTGGGGAAAAGGTGGTAAAAATAAAGGTTGTTGGTGATGGGTCTCCAACCGCATCGCCCAAAAATCCCTTAAAATGCCCCAATACCGTTAGTCGCCTCTTACGTATACCCACCGGAAGACATGGGGTAGTGCTATTCTAAGCCGACACTACACAGCTTATAAGATATCTATAAATATATTAAGTATTCATATTGCTACCTTACTATCCAGAGATTGCCTGGAAGAGATCGCTTTCAGTGATTGATAAGACCGCCAGTAAGATACATCAATTCAAGAATTCTATTTCAGTAACATGTTTGAATTGTGTTTTGCAATAAAGAGTTTTTTATTCTATTATTTTCATTGTGAAGACCTGTTGATGTTAAAACAAGACTAGTTATTTATGAGCATAATAATAACGGTACCATTAAATTTTTCTTGCAAAAGATTGAAAAATACATTCATACAAAAAAAATACTTTTTAATTTTACGTAAATAATTACATAATACGCACGCCATTAAGTTTCATTTGCGTAGGTAGTAACTATAGATTGATATTTTGTACGATTCTGGTTAACCTTTCAAGCTTTGTCTAAATATACAAATGGCCTTTTATTCTTCTCTTTTTAGAAATCGCTTTTATCTCACTAGAAGATGTCTAGTACCTTAAATTCGCCATTATCAATTTGATACGACGACTACTCAGCACAGATCCTATCCCATACATACATACATGTATGGTTGGGTGCTTACATTTTCGAATATGTGAATTTATTGCTATATTTAAATCTGAACTGGATATCTACTTGAAGCTTTTTTACAAATTCAGTTTTAGTGCTTTCTCAACAATCTTTATCGGTATCAAAATTAAAGATAAATCCAATTGAGCAGATGAGCAATTACTTCAAAATCGAATATTGAACATCACTTACAAGAGATGGTAATTTGCAATTCAAAACCGACTCGCGATGCGGCCATTGCTGGGCAAATAATCTTACTACCCATTAAGTTTATCCTCATAAAATCTAACAATTTGGACTCATACAATATAACCCATTATACACAGAATCCGTTAATTGAATGACCAAAAAATGTATTTAGTCATTATTGTAACGGGAAAACGTATCCCCTCGGCTTATGAAGTCATTAGTCGTTGAACATTTCCATTATTAGTTTGTATGTATTTGTTTTCATAACTCACTCTTATGTGGCCCTCTTTGTTGGCTGCCCTTTGCTGCCCGGATTCGCATAATCATTGTGGGAAAATAATATTTTGACTAGTCAATTCTCTTTTTAATTTATTGATATACTTAGTTTTTATGACGAAAGCATCTGCCTTTTATTGTATATTGTAGTGTGTCGAGTGAATGTTCTATTGGTGACTCGGAAACCCCGGTTACAGGCACCATTTGTTAAACTTCCGATGTGCTTTTATCGACGCCATTGTTAAAATTGAGTATATAACATAATCGCATTAAGGGTAAAAAAGACGCAATATTTCAGTCTCGATTTTAGTTACTACATCGCGGACCGTTTAACTACTTTTTTATGTGTTCGACATTATAATTAGCTGCACTAATTAACACACAATACCACAAAATACGTCGTAAAATTATGTAGAAATCGACGTTTGTTACTAGAACGGAATTTTTTGAATAGAACCATTTTATGCTCTGTACAAGTTCGCTGTAGAAAGGATCTGAAAGCTGCGTCTCGAAATTCATAACTTCTAATTAACTGGAATGCTAACACAATTAAAGGCTTTATAGTCGTATCAAATTTTCCGAAACGGACCGTTCACCGTCATAAAATGTGAGAATGATTACAAATTTTATAAAACAAAGCTATGTAGCGTCGAATTTAGTGCGTGTAGCAGATGGTAGCACGGTTTAAAGGAAGCTTTAGTGCTCGTTACTGCTCGTTCCCGCAGCAGCTAACTTTGCCGCGCTCGTGTTAATTTGTCGCGAGACGAAGGAAACAGATGTCGCGTGTAGCTCTATCGCCGGCTCTTTACTAATACAGCGCCGTGTTACCTACCTACTACTACCGACCACTATGTAGGGTACTCTAATTTGCTCCTCCTTTTTTGTCAAATTGTACGGTTTCATGTATATTTTAGTAGTTATGTGTGCCTGGCAGCTGATGGCTGCTCTAGTAGAGCATGAGTTAGTTAGCTAAGCTATATCAGATATAGACAGGAAAAGAGTACTAACTAGTGACCAAGCGGGAGGTTTATGTCATAGAGTGCCGCGATCGCGACTCTCTGGAGGCCTTTGCCAGTGCAAGGTGTTTTACTCCTACGCAGTACAGGCTGTTGAATTGTGGAATGATATACTTAGTTTAAAAGTAATTAATTGTTTGTCATTGCCATTTTGTAAAAAAATCATACCAATATACGTTGTTAAAAAGCTCTGTTTGTAAGAAACAAAATAATAAAAATTGTCTTTAAACGAATTATATCTCAATTCTGCACTTTTGATATATCAGTTTCAAAGTTTACAATTATCGATATTATATATTAGTTGCAACTACGAATGATACGATAGCATAAAATGTCTTAGGTGCTGCATGACCATCAATTTTGTAAGTTAAAGGCTTACGAGGTAGTGTTCGGTCAGTACCGATTTTCTCTCGCCATGTCTTGCCATAGCAATATTGCTTTTATAATTTTGTTGGTAATTTTGAACTCTTTTTTAACATAATTGCTCTTTTACTGTACTTATAAGTATTTTAATACGTTTTCAGTTTGTGAATTATCTTTGTGAATTTCATGTCTTTCTTATAGAAAACCATTAGAGGTACTAAAAAAAGCGAATAAATATTTTGGTATTGTGTTGTTGATTATCTTTTTACATTCACACAATCATCAACTTACCTCATTAGTAATTTTCAGGCCAGGACGGCTGATATCCATTTGTCGTATGTTATTTAAACTAAGACCAACTCTAATGCACAGGCACTCTAAACAAACCTTTCCCATAATAAAAATCTAAAATAAACATTGAAAATTAAAACAAAATGCACTACAAAAATGATCACTACAAAAAGTCTCCGCGTAACGTTGAGATAAAAAGATTTATTCTCGTTAAGGCGGAGTTGTTCGTCTTCATAAACTGTGACGTTTCATTTCTGTCTAGGCAGGCTGACAAGTGCTAACCCTCCCACCTTCTCCCTTGAAAACAAACCCTCGCTGAAGGGCTCCCCTTGTTAGCTATGCATAAAATCTTGTCTTATTACTTCCAAGTTTGGTATTATATTTAACGAGACGAAGCGAAGCTGCCAAGTTATTTTGTTAATAAATTTTCTGTTTTATACAAAATCTTATTTGTTAGTATTTTAAAGGTAATGTTGTGGTTGTAATTTAGAAAGCATCATTTATCAGATTCCTATTGGAAATACAGTTCATTTTCAACAAGTTTATTTAAGTAGCAATCATAACGGGAGTTTAGTTTTGTATTACAGGCCCTATTTTTGGGCGATGCGGTTGGAGACCCATCACCAACAACCTTTATTTTACCATCTTTTCCCCACGCAACTTCCAAAAGTGGCTGAGGAATTTTTAATTCCTTAGCTCTGGCTACCCCTTCTAGGGAGTTTTAGCCGTGAGTATATGTATATGTATAAAGACTATTCATGGAAAACATCATTAAAATAACAAGATTTATGAAAGACACATTTAGATCTTATTAATGGCGTAAGTATATATACATTTATGTATATATATTTGAATACACTGATGAATGCGAATGGAGTGCAAGAGGTTTGCCGGGATCGCAGTGTGGTCGTTCAATTGTCTTTGCCTACCCCAATTAGAGCTAAATATTTAAAGTAAGTATATATTTTTTAGATTTTTTATTTTTTTTTTAGATTTTAACAAAGTTTAGTCATCCAATAAGACATCACATTCAAGGAAATATCAGTCTGAGAATTTGTCACCAAAAGGTTCTACTTTTACTAAGGTAGCTTTGTTTCAATATATCAAAATGTTCAAAGGAATCAGAAAAATATTGTAAGTGTATGATCGTTGCTAAAAAGTCATTACTTATAGAATATTTTTATGTGTGTGAGGCGACTTAGAAAGGCATACCCGCCTGTTTCCGTTGGTGATACAGGAGGCTACGTAGAGTATGGGATTAGATTGAATTTTGGGCGATGTGGTTAATTTGCATTTTTTAAGAATTATTTGACCTGACCTTTTATCACGGTTGTTAACGGTGAGGGAAAACATCGTGAGGAAACCCACATGGCTGAGTTGTACTTAGTCATGTGACAGTGTATTCGTACAAAATGGCGATAGGCCTGCCCCCTATCACGTGAGTACACTGTCCATGCAAAACGTGGGTACTCTGAACACCAGGTGACAATGTCACGTGACGTTCAGAAGTCCCCCTTTGGGGATATTCGGCGTGAACGCTTATGTTATTATGTTATGTTATGTTATTTGACCTCATTGCGTTATAGAAATATCTCAAGTATTTTTGAATTTCTTTGTTTAGAGCCAAAGTCATGTGTATAGGTGGGTCGGTAGGTTAACTACATACACCAGCATTAACAACAGTCAGACATCCAAAAACCTTCAAAAGAAAAAGGTTCATCTCTTTCCGATAACAACTAAGATAATTACAAAAAGACATAAAAATATTAAAATTCTGTCATCACTTTTCAAGACTATATTTGGTAGACGTCATCAACACCGGGCGCTTAGGGGTGTGATTAGCAAGGGGGTGGCAGGGGGTTGGTAGCGACAAGGAAAAAGGGCTACCGAGTAATAATCACTTTATATACCTCGGTGAATAATTGCCAGGCTGGGCCTTGATCGGATAGAAACCTCGCATTAAAGAGAAGCCGGTGTCAACTTAACTCGTTAATGAGCCGACTAATTTTATGTCCCAAATTCAATTTAATTTAAATATTCTCGACATAAAATTACAGTCTAATTAAACTAAAAAGGGGAAGTCGGTCTTATTAAGAATTGGTTATTTTATATTTCGTATCGGTAATGTCATCTCCTTCAGCGTTTACTTTAGAAAGTAAGTAGAGAACCAGTAGTTGGAAACTTTCCTATAAACAATAAATCTATATCTCATGCAATACTATTTGGAATACGTACTTATATTTATACGCCCGATTTCCGAATTGAGTATTCAAGCTAAGAACGAGTTAAGTATCGTTTTGTCTCATTCAGCTGTTAAGATTTCAATGCGACAGAACGATACTTAAGTTAAATCTTTTTGTTCATGAAAACCTCATGTGGGGATTATTACTAATAAATAAAGAATAAATAAAGGAAAGAAAAATTTCGACACAGGCGGGAATCGAACCCGCGACCTCGGGTATACGCCCCGACGCTCTGCCAACTGAGCCACCGTGTCAATTGGCTGCCAGTGCGAAATTCTTCTATCCTTTATTTCTTTTACACGTTTAAGTAGTGTTTGCGTTTCCTACCTCCGAATTTGAACTAATTCGGAAGGCCATTTGTCTACCTTTTCAGATAGAATGCAAATGTTGAAAACGCCTAACTATCACATAATTTAAATCTTTTTGTTCATGAAAACCTCATGTGGGGATTATTACTAAGTGCCAATTGACACGGTGGCTCAGTTGGCAGAGCGTCGGGGCGTATACCCGAGGTCGCGGGTTCGATTCCCGCCTGTGTCGAAATTTTTCTTTCCTTTATTTATTCTTTATTTATTAGATACTTAAGTTGTTCTCAGCTGGAATACTCAATTCAAAAACTGGGCGATAGTATGATCAAGCCTATATTCTTTCCAACTCAACACAATACCCAATAAAAGGTAGCCAGAGTTTCAATATTAGACATTCTTCAGCTACTTTTGGAAGTAGATTGGGGAAAGGATTGTAAAATAATGGTTGTTGGTGATGGGTCTCCAACCGCGTCGGCGTCGCTCAGCAATAACTTTAAAAAAGCCCCTATACTTTAAGTCACCTCTTATGACAACCGCGGCAAGAAATGGATTTGTGCTGTTCTAAACCGACACTCCACAGCACGTATACAATATAATCCTACGAAGAATTTGATTACAACTTAAAAGTAAGCTACCGTTAGACTTTCAACATAAAGAGAAGGTTTTCGTTGATTTCTTTGTCTGGTTTGCATTGATCTATTTATTTTTATTTTTTTTTATTGGACATATATAATACTACAATTAAACATATCGCCAATCGCGTGTGACACGAAGCTCACGTGCATGGCAGAGTGAGATAATTAAGCTGAACTGAACATGAGATTATAGGCGGATCGATGATTATAAAAATATTTCAGTTTACTAGATATAATAAATTATTTTGAATAAAAAGTATCGATAAAACTGAATTAAATTTTGAATAACAGTTGATATCCACACTCAATAATTATAACGGTAAAAATAGTTGGATTCATAAACATATATATCCACCTTATTTCTGCGATGGATCGATTCCAATGATATATCTCCACATTTGCTTTACATCATTCTATAACATATCAATGTAATAGTCATATTTGTCACCAACATTCCTCTTCATAAAAACTTAGTTTGTCGAACAAATTCCAAAATGTAAAATGAATAAGGACCTCGTCGAAACTCCACTCACAGCTCGTTAAATATTTTTTTTCATTTCCTACTCATAATCTGTGTAGCAACTAAACACATGGTGAACTAAATCATGTTACCTACGTTTAAAAGGCAACGAAATAAAAGTGTCCAAACATTTGTATACATTAAATAAATTTATCATCTCGTTTCATTTATAAGCGCAGCAGAGGAAGCTGCCGGGCGCACATGGGGCCCAGATCAAATCCCAAACGTATTATTTTTTCAATGTCACCTCACGCGCTTGCTAATACAAGATAACGAATCCTCGACAATTGGGTGAATGTTTGCGCCGCGTGAAATCACGACTTTTGTGAGAAAAAAATCTAGTTGATGAACGTTGGAGCGTGGGACGCGCTCGTACACATGTATGTGGGCAGACGAGGGTACGTCGTATGACGATACCTGTCAAAATATGACGACTCTCTTTCAGTTACAGATGTCGCTATTGTCATCGCACTAATCTAATTTGGACGCGCGAACCGTGAAAGTGTTTGGCGCGCGATTAACACATTTTTCGTAACGTATTATTTGGAGGCTGTCAGTCGAGTTGCGTAAGCTGTGACATTGAGTGGCAGGAGCGAGGGTGCGAGGAAGCGTCCACCGTCGCCCTCGAAACGTGGACGGATCGAGGGAATTAGCTTAAACCGTTATCAATGCATCGCCACTGCACCATTCTGTCTCATCTAAGCGCATTGGGGTTAAATAAAGTCAATCAACGCTGTGTTTACAGTATGACTAAATTATCTCTCTGTTAGACACTAACTTCATTACCACTGAATCTGGTATAACTTCCTAATATATGCTTGCTGAATCTAATTAGCAGCTAATCATCAGAAACTAATTTTCGATTTATATATTTTATTTAATAAAATGTAGTAAAATTTGTCGTGTGACCCACGTTCATTCCAGCGCTCAGGTCGTGATTTTAAACCACATTGGATGTAATGACTACAGTTGCCCGCCTGTATACTATTTTACTATAATAATAACACCAAGAATTAAAAACATATAAAATTATCGCACAAACGAAGATACTGAACACTGATTGAAGCCGTGATGTTTGGATCCAAACGAAATTCTTTACCCCTTTTATCTTAATAAAAGTATATCTGAAAAATCTTAGTAAAATGTGATTAGTATAAATTAATTCTCCAAATTTCTAAATGTATCATTCGAAAGTGACCGACATCGTATTTAAAACAACTGTAACATCAACGCAAAACAATTTATTACATCTGTCCGCCCCTTCCTATATCAATGCAAAGTGTCATACAAAAAGAGCAGCGTTTATCGTATTAAAAAGTCCTAGTTGTCCCTCCGATATGACTACTCTGCAAAATTACAGGGAGGGGAAGAACGTTAGAGTAAAGTTATTTAGATGTTTTCGTGTGCAACGTTGCATTAAATAAGGTTCGAATCTGTGCGGGGGGCCGGGATTCGAACCCGGGACAATGCGATCAGGACACCCGGCCACCCTGTCTGCTTAACATGATTAACTTTTATACGATTGACAAGGCTTGTTGACAATTTAAGAAGTATTTTTGAAATATGAGTGTGTCATCTACTTAATACAATTTCGACTGGCTGACAAGCTACGGACTTTCGAATTCGTATAGAATACTAAAAATAAGTAATAAAGAAGATTATTGAAAACTTATGGATTCCAAAAGTTAATATTATACAAAAAGAAACATATTTTAGATTGGGATGGGACAAAGAATTACCATGAGGACACAGATAGCTAAAATGTTATAGCAAATATTAAAAAACATTTCTGGAAAATTCTTACATCGCTACTTTTAATCCTAATTCAGATTATGAACCCACAACCTACTGATTCTTTCTTATATTAAGAGATTTGGTTTAATTTTTGTTTGAAATATGAGTGTACGATATGATAGATACTTTTTAATAGAAGTGACTGCCAGTAATCTCTTAATCTTATTAATACTTCTAAAACACTTTAAAATACGGGGCGCTTTAAAATGAATACAAATTACTCGTTTGATACGTTTTCTAGATCTTCATATTGGCATTTTATAATACATTGGTACAATGTATAAGTTATTATTATTGAAAGTTAAAGATAGTTAGAGGTGTGTATATAAACGGTCACACACTTATAAGTCCCCACCGCAGGACTCAAATATTATTTGAAAGAGAGAGTTTGAAATATACTACCACTTCCTTGAGTAGACCTAAGAGGTGGAGCAGAGAGATATAGTTACTCCTTGTAATAAAATTATCATCTATAAAAAACCACGTCTAAATCATTAGAATAATGAGTAATAGTTGTTATAATTTAATAATGCATCTACTGTTTAAAAGAAATAAAATAAAAATCCATCAAACCAATACAACTAACTAGCTAAACAAATTTGTTATCTCTTGAAATTCCCCGCTGCTTACAAAACCAGCTTCCTCATAATAAAAACAATCTGTTTCGCCACTTTGAAAACAACCAGAGTCAAACAGAAACTTATTTATTTCCAGCTAGATGCGTTCCCGTGTTGCTAACATACGGAAAGCATTATACCCATTTCACTTATTAGGATTGATGCACTCTTATTATATTAGTGTGCGATGATTAGGGTAGGTGTTGGTGTGTTAGCAACATAGATACAGATGTCGTGAGAGGGCCCTGTTCCGCCGAGCCCTAATGTCGAGATAATGCTCTGACAGAGGAGTTAATTGCAAGCTCTGCATCGCACTCACCGCCGGGGCCCACACTCTCCCTGGGGAGGGCGCACATCTTCGATACTTTCCCCCTCACCTCTTAATCATTCAATTCTAATGGAAACCCATCTGTGACGTCTGCTAAAATACGCATGAAATTTGAATGACCCACTCGCTGAGACACAAAAAATGTCAAGAAAAAAGTTTGGCGAATTGTGCCCGCACAGGACAATAGTAAAACCACCAACGCTGACGCTGGAGCCCCGCAGAGCGAAGCATCAATAGCATAATACGATGCTACACAAAATCCGTGCGACCAGAGATCATCAATCAATGTATTCCGAAATGTTTCATTAGTAAACATTAAGATGTTTGCTTACAAATATCCCAATACTGTCAAGACATAGTTCTATCATATTCTGTGAAATAAGGGTCCGTACGTGAATTATAGCCAACGTCGTAGTTTTTACAGATGTAAGTTTGACTCTCACCATTGGTTGTAATGACCAGTAATACAGGAAAACCACGCGGGAGGTGATGGTTTGACCGATGACTATTCACATAAATCTTACAAAACAATCACTTTTTGTACCGAACGATACACACATCTGCTTTAATCTAGAACTAAAGTAAGATGTTATCATTCGTTGCTAATACAAAAAATAACAATTTTCATTCTATAGCCTTGAAACATTTTGCTCACAAACATAAATTTAAATTACGGTACCAAATATATTTCGAAGCAGTTACCAACTGGCCTGTATCAAGGGGATAACAAAAATGTCATATGTTTTGTACCTTTTTTATGACCCATGCAAAAACAACTCACTTTTACAACAAGAACAAGCAACTTCCTTGACGTTATCTTTTGCATCTGTTGTGAAAGCTTTGAAGACGTTTGCACAAAAATAGTTTTAAATGTAATGAAATGATAAGTAAAACACATTTTATTAAAAGACATTAGATAAAGGTAGACTGCGCAGTAAAAACGCCTGCCACGAGAGTATGGTGAAAGTTAAACTTTTTACGTTATATATTGCGTAAGTGTTTTGTGCAGGCGTTTAAATTTTCAGTTACGTTGCACTTTATTTTTGTCACATTTAAGAATTTGTGTACCACATTGCTGTAAAAATAGTTGTTATGTTAATGAATGGTATAAGTACGCGAAGTTTTAGCAATATGAACTTCAATTCGGTGTTTACAGTAGGTATACAATACGTTGCTTTTTATTTTAGGAAAAAGTATAATATTTAATCCAATATTTGTTTAAATCTTTTCTTAGCTACAATGTTACCAAAGGGCAAAGTAGACAGAGGCATAAAATGAAATTTTATAATTTATTCAGATGTGTTTCTAATTTTATTTACCTCTCTAGTTGATCATCAAATCTATTTTATACTATTGATAAAACGGATCGGCAAAACTTGTTAAACGCTTGTTTCATTTGTTTCTCTATTTAGATACATAATCTTTATTACAGTTAGATGCAACGGAAGTGTACTTTTGGTGTCATAAATATATTAGATTTAAACTAAAGTGGATTTTTCTCTTAAACACAAAACTTACTAGTGATTAATATTCAAAGGACAATATCACGTATTGATACATGGGCAGGCAAGGACATCCACATTCTTGTTTCTGTTTCAGCTTAATGAAACACCGACATTAATTAATCATTACTACAGATATTCCTAAGCGATGCATTTGTTTAATACTCGAATATAGTTTGGCGGTGTTCGATAGTATCGAATGTAAGTATTCTCAAAGTTTAATTGACTGTATGAAATTGTCTCAAAAAATACTCTCTTGTCTTACTAAGACTTTTCACGTGGAATATGGTCTCCTTACAATGACTTTTAATTTAGCTTTATTTTGTTCTCATGTTAATCATATAAATTTATTTATACAATTATAAAGTATTCCTTATTTGTAACCAATATTAATAAGGAAAAAATACATGTATACATAAACTTACGGTTATCAATATCAAAAATGGATAGAAATTTCTGGTGCGAGTCTTCAGTTACGTCAAGCAAAAATCAATTTTAAATAGACAGTTAAAATATTTGCTACGCATAAACACAATTTATAACAAATACTAATAAACACAGATGACAATTCAAGAAAATGTACAAAACACTCATGTCTACTTAATAAAAGATGAAACTACTTTCACCTCAGACAGTTTGAGCAATTGACAGTTCCAGCAATGAAAATAGGATTTAACTCAGGGTTGAAAATTGTTTTGCGTAAAACAAAGATTTTTAGTTGTTTCTTTGGATTGAAAGTGGCATACTAACCAAGACAATCTAATAAATTACTTATAAGATTATACTCTTATAATTAAATTATTAAATGACTGCAAATTATATAAACTAAGTTACCTAACCTAAATAAAAAGAGTGCCGTAAGAGGCGACTTACGCCCGATTTCTGAATTGATTATTCAAGCTGAGAACAACTTAAGTATCGTTTTGTCTCATTCAGTTGTTAAGATTTCAATGCGACAGAACGATACTTAAGTTGTTCTTAGCTGGAATACTCAATTCAGAAATCGGGCGTTAGGGTATTAGGGATTTTTAAGTGATTGATGCGCGATGCGGTTGAAGGCCCATAACCAATAACCTTTATTTACAATCCTCTCCCCACTTAACTTCCAAAAATGGCTGAGGAATTTTAATTCCTAAGCTCTTACTACCTCTTTCTGGGGTTTATAGCCGTGAGTATATGTATGTATGTAAATAAGTATAATGGAATAAATAATAGTGAATTAAACGTACAGTAGTTAATTCAATTGATTTGTAACAAAATACTACAACTAAACTCAACTCAACTTCAACTACTTAATTAATCTCTACAGGAAATGGTTTAAAAGGATCATACAGGAATATTATCTAATGTTATGACCAACACACGTGATGCCTAAAAAGTAAGACTTGGGTTGTGTTACTAAAACAAAAAGGGCATTCTATTTTCTAACCCACCCGATTTGTTTAGTAAGGAAATGATGGTAGGTTTATATTGATCGCCCCTTGCTTTGAGAATCGGACCTCGGATTAATAGTTCGAATAAACATTCCATTTAAAAATCTGCTTTTTACTTCAGTGAATGTTAGTATATAAGAAAGGAAGGATTGTATAATTTACTGATGTGAAATAAATAGCGTTTATCATGCATCTGCAAGCTCAGAGGGAAAACACTGATTTAAATTCAGAAAGGCATGAGTGCTAATCCTGAATCATGCCTACAAGGCCATCATACATTAGGTCGTATTTGTGACTGATTTACCAAGATTGTTGACGAGGATGGAAAACCCCGTGAGGAAACCATAATGGCTGGTTACACCAAATTCACGTAGGGGCGATATAAATCCCCCCTATCACGTCATTGACCTGAATGTGAATGTATTGGCATTATCCGTCCAAATAAATATAGAGATTTAATGTTTACAGGACCTTAATAAAATACACCGTTTATCGAAAGACATATTATAAAACGCAAATCAATAATATGACACGGAATTAATGATTTAAAATGAAGTAGTGAAAACGCAAAAGAGCCATAGCATTGTGTAAGTAGTAGAGGACAAACACGTATGGTTGAAAACTAAATGCAAAAAGGTTATTTAATTAGCACAGGAGTCGAAAATGAGGAGTGTATGGACATATGGGTGACTGTGTGAGACGTTTAAGTTTAGAACTGTCATAAAATGACGATCAATGGTCTTTGCCTTTTACGATATACTGAGTTTTAGTCTAGGAGAATTGGATTATATATTTGAATGGAACTCATATACAGAGGATTAAGGAATTATTCAGAAATAAATCCTTAACAAACCGATAGCCTTTCAATATATGAGACAGCTTTAGCTACTTCTGTTTACATTACGAAAATCTATATTGAATTATGTTCCACAAAGCTTTGGCTTGAGATATAATGTTTAAGTGTTTTTTATTTATTTATTTATTTACAAAAAAATAAACATTACAGATATAAACCTAATTTGTTCATGTTTCACTTTACATACACAATTGCAAGTAAAAGAATTGTAAGCATTTTAGATTATTAAAATGAAATTTGCTGTGTAACGTCGGCTTAGAATAGCACTACCCCATTTCTTCCGGTGGGTGTACGTAAGAGGCGACAAACGGTATTTTCGGGGATTTTTGGGCGATGCGGTTGGAGACCCACAACCTTTATTTCACCATCTTTTCCCTACGCAACTTCCAAAGGTAGCTGAGGAATGTCTCATTCCCTAGCTCTGGCTACCCTACCTACCTACCTCTGGTAAAGAGTTTCTTTGTTGCTTCTTCTCTTTACGAACACCTTCCGAAGCAACGGATTAACGATTAATTTAAAACTTTGACGTTCGAAAAATGTTAGTATTTAACTTTATTTTGAAAAATAAACTTATTGACTTTTTTGACTTTGACCCCTTCAAGGGATTTATAGCCGTGAGTATATGTATGTATGTAAAATGAAATTAACCATTAGCATCACTACAAAAGGGGATCGGATGTTCGACTTGGCTAGAGTCCACCACGCTGGTGTAGTGCGGTTGTCAGGTCAACGACAACAGTAGCAGGGTCTGTTGACGTCACGTGCCTTTAGAAGTTCAGCAGTATCTTAGTTTCCGAATAGTCAGTTGATTGAGCCTTTAATATTCTGCCAAAGTTTTTATCCTGCCAAACTGAATTCATCACTGTCTATTTATCTCTCCTCTCCCCCCAGGGGCTTGAGCCTTATAAGCTGTATATGTATAATTTAGCTGTAGACCACCACGCTGGGCCGGTTGGCAGACTAACCTACTACCCTAATAGTAGCAGGGACCTATGGCTAAACGTGCCCTCAAAAGCACGGAATTATATTAATTATCACATAATCATGTATTTGAGCCTGTAATATCTTACCCAACTGGGTTAATTCTCTTAAGTTGAATTTGTGTGTGTACCCCTGGGGAATCAAACCGGATACCTCTGGATTGTGAGCCGTTAGAACACGGAAGCGTTATGAATAAAAATAAATTATGTCTATTCACTAAAATTTATTACATAATTTAGTTTTATTGCTGTGCAGTGTTGGCTTAGAATAGCACTAACCCATTTCTTCCAGCCGGCGTTGTATGAGGTGACTTAGGATTAATCGTGCGTTAATAAGCAATTGTTTGGACCCACCACCGACCAATGTAAGTTTTATACATACATACATATACTCACGGCTATAAATCCCTTAACGGGGTAGCCAGAGCTTTGGAATGAGAAATTCCTCAGCCACTTTTGGAAGTTGATTGGGGAAAAGATGGTAATAATAAATGTTTTTGGTGACGGATCTCCAACCACATCGCCCAAAAATCACCTCAAAAGCCCCTATACCCTTAGTCGCCTCTTACTATCACCCACGGGTAGAAATGGGGTAGTGTTATTCTAAGCCGACACTACACGGCTTTAAGTTTTATCTTCTATGTAAGTGGCTTTTTATTGTTCTAACTATGCAGCTCTGGCTTTTGTGAGAATTATAGCCGCACAAAAATCTTTCAAAACAGATAAATGATTCTCAAAAATGTATGTATTTACACGTTCAGCTGGTGTCAAAATATTACAACTATTTTGTACTTTTTTTATGTCAATTTACTGTATGTATGGTCAGAAAATATTAATAAATCTACCGGAGGTCTAAAAATTTGTTCTTAAACATCAGGGAGGTCATCGATATCATCATACATTTGATGTTCAAATTCATGTCATGTTAAATCGAACCGACATCAATAGTCGAATGGTTCATGTCTCACATCACATTACCCATACGATTAATGGATAGTTTTTATAACTTTATTTTATAATCGGTTGAATATTAATAGATAAATTCGATTAACAAGAGATTAGGAGAAAAGAATAATTACATCAACGAAAGTTAATGAAGGAAGAACCGAGGTTCAACGATTGTTAGAGTTAACTACAATAGTAATATGGGCATATTTGTTATAAGTTTTATATACATACATACATATACTCACGGCTATATTTCCCTTGAAGGGGTAACCAGAGCTAAGGAATAATAAATTCCTCAGCCACTTTTGGAAGTTGAGTGGGGAAAAGATGGTAAAAATAAAGGTTTTTGGTGATGGGTCTCCAACCGCATCGCCCAAAAATCCAATAAAAAGCCCCAATACCCTTAGTCGCCTCTTACGACACCCGTGCGTAGAAAGGGGTAGCGACATTCTAAGCCGGCACTACATGGCAATCTAAGCCGGCGCTACATTTATAAGTTTTAATGTACATAAAACTGGAACTTCAATGCAATTTGCGATTGAAATGAATTGAGCTGAGCGAGTTTCTTACTATCTGTGTAGTCGGTCCAAAGCTTTAGCCGCGCTCTTAATAACAAACCATAAACTTTTTTCTATTGACTTCAATGGGAAAATAGTTTTTCAGTGATTATGGTAGGTTCGATCATGCCATGGGACACACTGACTCTTAGCAATGTCTACTTGATCACTGTGGTAAATTTGGTTGAAATCGGTCGAGCCATTCCCTAGGAGTTTGATCACAAAGAAGTGGCGTACCCGATTATAAGAGGAGGTTGCTTTATTACAATAAATACTAAAGAAATCTAGGTTTTCGACACAATGTTTATTATATAATTTTTTCATTGAGGTTGCTCTGGATATTTAATGAAATAAAAAGCTTTAAATTTATATCTCTGGTTTGTGCATAAACGGGTACAATCCCAAATACACTACACATATAATAATTACGGTTGCAATCTCTTCTCTTCAAAGTAAGGAATAAAAAGCAATTCAAACTCAAGGATTTTGCAGCCACTTACAAGTTAGAAGGGAATGTACGGTGAAATAAAGATACTTTTGTATAACTTTTTCTACCAAATCTAATTCTAATTATCTCTCTTACATACATTTAAACAAACTGTTCTATGCCCTCGAGAATGAGCGTAATGATATTTTAAACCAATAGTATATGACATTAATTTTAGGATAATACCTTTAAACCTATATTTCCCCTTTAAAGTCAGAAAATCATTAAAAATTCTAAATAGTTGACATTAGATAACTACGGTGGCGACATTTAATACCTATAATATATGATATTTTGTGTTATTTAAAAAATAAACATTGAGTTATGTTAAACCGTTTTATTCCATAATAAAATACCATCCTCAATTCATGACGCAAAAATATATAGTGTCTACGGCTCATAAAAGCAATAAACATTCTTAAATCTATCTCATTTATTTAAACAACGTCAACAGTCCAAAGCCAATAAGACAAGTTTCCAAACTATCAAATCAAAACCAATAAAGTTTAATAAAAACAGACATTCCAGAAATTCGAAAGATAAATTTAAAAATGCCTTACAACGATCATAACACACTTATATTCATTAATCTCCGGATAAATTATAATTTATATATATTGCTACGTGTACGGCGTTTAATAAATTCGATTTGAGCATTGAAAAGTCATAAGTTGTGATTAATAAATAACAACATGATATAGAGGAAGGCAACTGGAGTCACCACCCGGAGATTCGGCGCGTGCCTTGGATTAGAGAATTTTCATATCAAAGAGTTTCGAAGGTCCGCTCAGTTTTATGAATTACTTTCATATCGGGGAGGGCGTTGTGTTTATTTGACGGCGCGGGGTGTTGCGCTTTTGTGTGGGAGAAATTCATTTGTTGCACTTTTCTCTTAAGCGCATTAACTACAGGGATTATTTTAAATTGTCACCCCGGTTTTATTATCAGCGTTTACATTTGCGCATTAGCATAGATATGACAATTGATATTTCTATAACGTTTGTTTGGGGATGCATTGATCGCGTCCCCAATTGCAGGTAAACATTTTGGAATAGACACATTACTGTCAGTGTAGAATGGCTTGATAGAATTCGCATGGCGGGGACCACCGATATAGAATGGTGAGATTTGTCCCCATTTCCATGAATTTTGTTTATCCAATATTGGTCCGTTTCTGGCCACTTTTTTTGGTCATACAGTTGATTTATCCCCGGCCATTAGGTCATAGTGAGTAATGCTGTGAGCCCGGCTGGCGCCCCGGGGCGTCCGATCCGTGAGGAGATAGCAACTACACGTGTTGTCAACTTGTATATTTTCATCCAAATAACGTTTATTTGATAAATTTAACATTTTACATTTGTCCCGAGTATCAACAGTATTGTTTTACTTGGAGGTGTCACTTAATGAAGTTTAAGAGGCAGTCGGTTTCGGTTGCATCTTGTACATCACATTAATACCTCATTTGCTTTTGATTATTTTAGTGTGTTGTAAGTATAAATGTTTTGTTTGGTTGAATATTTGATATGATAGGAGTTATAAGTAAACCTAAACAAATTACTATTTTAGGATTTATTTTATCGGAAATTTTGTTTTTTGAGAACTGTTGATTTATAATAATCGCATCATGATGGCGACATAGAACAATAAGTTAAAAAGGGAAATGGCGCAAATAGAGCAGTGAAAAGCGCAATCACAAGTCAGTAGGTGTAGAATAGCATGCGTGAGGAGGTAAAGATGTGGCTTCTCAGAAATAAATATAATGTAGTGATATACGATGATTCATAAAAAGTATTAAACTTGATGATGGAAAAATAAATAATGACATAGTTTGGTTGCTTGGAGTGGATAGATGGGAAGAATTTTTGGTGGGAAGTATATATATAGAGGTATATAGTGTCGACTTAGTATATATAAATTTTTTTTTTGTACATTACAGTTATTCTTATATCTGTGGCCCCCGCACTAGGTTAGACCTGTATCGCGGGCAGCCTAATAAATTATACAAAAAAAAAGATCTCGGATAAAATGACAATATAATTAATTCAATCAATTAATAATAATTAATTAATTAATAGTGATTAATTCATAATATGATATTATATATATTTTTAGGTACAATAATATATACATTTTTTATTATTTAAGATAAGGTTAATATAATGAATGAGTAGGTGTATGTGTGTGTGTAAGTGTGTGTGTGTTTGCGCATCAGTTTTGTGGTTTTGTGTTAGGTCACTCGTTTATTCATTTTGTTATTTTTAGAAGATTCTCAGTCTCTTCATAGTCTAGGGTAAGAAGATAGCTAATAACTTCAGACTTAAAATTGCCTTATATAGCACTGACCCATTTCTTTTCGCGGTTTTTTGTAATCGTAAGAGACGGCTATGCATATTGTGGCTTTTTTGGTGATGCGGTTCGAGTCCTATCACCAAAAACCTTTGTTTTACAATATTATCCCTACACAGCTTACAAAAGTGGCAAAGAAATTTCTTCTTCCGTAGGTTTGGCTACCTCTTCTAGGGATTTATAACCTTAAGTATATATATGTATGTATGTATATATATAGCGATTGTGGGTGGTACTGCCATTAGCAATGACAACAATATGAAAATATTGATGAATGTAAATGAAGATCTCTGCTTATCTTAAGGAAAATTAATGGCTTTTGTTTATATATGTTTATGTTTAATCATGTATGAAAGAGCATGTATGAAAAGATGAATGGATGTGAATGAAGCTAGAGAGGTTTGCCAGGATCGTACAAAGTGGCGATCGATAGTCTCTGCCTACCCCAATGGGAACTAACGGCGTGAGAATATGTATGTATGTATTTATGTATGTAAATTCCTACAATGAGACCTAGAATGAGACTCAAATCTTGTAACAAAGGTTTCGACAAAATGAACAGAATAGATATAGAATTGGCCACTTTCGAACGGGTAATCTTTTTTACATACATACATATTCTCACGTCGTTAGTTCCCATTGGGGTAGGCAGAGACTATCGATCGCCACTTTGTACAAAGTGGCGATCGATAGTCTCTGCCTACCTAAATGGGAACTAACGGCGTGAGAATATGTATGTATGTAAAAAAGATTACCCGTTCGAAAGTGGCCAAAACCTTTTGTACAAAGTGGCGATCGATAGTCTCTGCCTACCCCAATGGGAACTAACGGCGTGAGAATATGTATGTATGTATGTATATTTAATCACCATAATAGAAACCTTAATATAATACTTTCATGTTTTTTAATCCTCAAGTTTCAGCTATGCATAGCAATACCCCTTCACTTAAAGCGGGAATTGCCCAGAAAACTAGAAGGAACTTTTTAAATGATGAATTGGAGACTATTGAGATATATTTTATATATAGATATCTAATTATAACTATTCAGAATTATAGACGAATCCACTCTTGTTTCTTGTAAATAAACGCTTCGTATTTTATAAGCAGAGGTTATTTTATCAAAATAGAAATAGAAATAAAAAATAATACTATACAATAATTAATACCCAGTGCTTGTCTCTTAAGTTGACTTAATGATATACAATAAACCAAACTATGATACCAATACCACTTAACCTAATTCAGTAAAACAATTTGTAAACCAACCTCGTTGCCCAAACACGGTATTCCGAAACGCAACGTCATCGTGCGGGCGCCACTAACATCCGACAACAATGCGAACAAATCAACAAATATTATAAACAAAGGCCACTTGTCACACAACATAAAAGTTTTTGTACTTCTTGCATTTTTATAACAAGAGTTTTTGTAGTGCCTCGATGTAGGAAGGAAACCGCTGCGGGCGGTCTACCCCCTGAGGTATTCTGAACACAAAACATTTCGTGATCCACAAAGACAAAAGAAAAATTATAATATCTGCTCGAAAGCGTCTCGCGAGTATTTCCAGTTGAGAGTGTATGCAAATTTCGATTAATCGGTTGACAAGTGTTAGTTTGGAGAGATACGATTTAATCGTTCATATTGTATTTACAGTAAACATGCTGATTGTCTTGTTTCAGCAGCTAAAAAAATCAGTATCTATTTTTTAACGTTACTGTGCGTGTACGAATTCGGAGTTGATACGCAAGTTACCATCAAGTGCATGACTATGAATTACCTGTTCTTTTTCATCATTGCATCTCATATCCTAGTATTTACTTATCATGTTATATTTCAAGAATTTGTATACATTCAATCTCTTATTAACGTACATTTTTTGGGCCGATTCTTCTCTTACGTCTGGCAATTCATGCAAATTATGTTAAACTTTAAATTAAAACGTTAATTTTTTGCCTAGCAACAATCTTTAACGATCATGTTGTCACTGGTTTTATCGCGGTGCTTACAAAAAAATATTCATTTCTCATATGAAAGTCATTCTTGTGTCCTACGCTGACTTTGTAATGACGCTGCATAATCATACCCAAATGGAAGAACGTGCATTATACATAATTCTAGAGAAGTTTCGAGATGATTTAAAATGGTTTTCATGTGCAATATGTGCTTAGATGTATTCCCAACAATAGATTCAAAGTATTATGTCAACCATCCTCAATGCGTATTTTGCAATCTTCCCATCGCTTTTAAATTTTCTTCAATGAAAGCGACAAATGAACCAAAAATAAAGAAAAAATACCTCTAATAACTTCATTGATTACATCAGTATACATTTTCATAGGTTTTTATTCCAATGAAAATATTCAATCTGATAAAAATCACAACTATGTCATTATACCTATGTGGATAAATATAGTTAATTTTGCGAACATAATAAAATTCGTAATATACTTTTCACATATATTTATTTTCAAATGCATGTGTGGAGGAAAAGGGAAGATCTTCTGCCAGGCGGTGGTATGCCTGGGGACCGCGGTCCAACTGTATTAAGTTGGAACTTGTGTATATAGTGATCATTTTTAGAAACTTTGATTGCTCGATGTAGGATTTGTATGGCGAGTCTTGATGGCGAGTGTGACGTATATTGCTTGGTTACCTGTTACTGCGGAATGTGATTCTTCTTGCACTGTCAGCGTTTCTATGTAGTACGCGTCATTGTGTACTGACAGCGCGCCGCTACATATGTATGAATAGACTATGGGTGCACCAATAATTCAATGATATAGAGTCGCGATCATATTATAAAAAATATGAATACAAATATTAGTATAAATTAGTTATATTACTGGATATATAGAGCAACACAGGACCGGTCGTTGTGGAAATCTTTGGAGAGGCCTATGTCCAGCAGTGGATGTCTATTGGCTGATAATGATGATGATGTATTCCAATGCTATAACGATTTATGTGTGATATAATTATCGAGCGATAATTTTAATATGGTTTATGGAGAATAATAATTTTGATACAAACTGTTAAGTTCAAATTTTCGGACTTCTAACAATAGGACTTCATAACATTGCGCTCGCCACAAATAGGTACTAAAGGTTATAATTTAGTAATTTGTAATGAAAAATACCTACATAAATTGTCCCACCTCATTATTTTATAAAATTTAAGACATAAACTGTCAAGTTTTTGCCAAATACCTGAGAAGTGCTTTAATACAACCACAGAAAAACAGATATAAAACGTTTATCTATACCAAACAAGTTAACAATACAAAAACATTGCTAGTCAGGGAGACAAGAACATTCTTAGCTTTTAAAGGTATTAACCTCAAAATATGTGGATTCCACATAACATAAATTTACACATCATAGTAACACATTAAAACAGTACTAAACTGCTCAACACATAGAGTGAAAATGAACAGAACATGACTCGCCAGTCTCATCCGGAAATCACTGGCCATAATAAAAAGCTGACTGAGAAAGCGGCCGCTCGCTGCGTGATAGATGCCCAAGCCTCAACGACAAAAAAAATAAAGTCGACTTAGCAAACATATTTAATAAAATGAATGACTCACTCGTATATCTTCACCTGCTTAGTGGGACATAAATTATAATAACATTATGTTGTACACGCTTAAGAAGTCCCAACAAATTCTTTATTCTCTCGAAAATAAGATGTTTCTTCTAAAGAAGCTATCGACGAAAATCACAGTGTGACATCGAGGGAAGTTGCTATTGACTAATATCATTCCAATGTAAAAAAATATATATGTTATAATTTTAACTTATTCCTTACTAAACTGACTGATATTAAGTAGATTACCATTAGTAATTTAATACATACTTACCGATATATCTTTCGACTCTTAGAACTGCCAAAATAAAACGGAAACAAAGGATCCTTTAAGGGTTATGCTCTTTTACCGTATCATTTTGGAAGTCTCATTACCCTTATTTGGCTCATATGACCTCCACGAGAAGATTTGTTGTTGTGTCATCGTATAATTTTCATTCAAGTTATAACAGGTGTTGTAGAAAATATCAGTTTATTTCTGATGATATACAATAGTTTCTAAGGACGGAAGTTATGTTATAAATAAATTGTACTACTTAAACATTATAAATAATAATAATCGTACATTTACTCTTTGTATTAAAACATACTCTAACTTTGCTTCTTTTGAATGAAGCTTGGAATGAGTCTAAATAACAATTGATGTAGTTAGTGAAGCAGGAAAAGTTAGGCAGGTTTACACGGAGGCCGTCGATAGACTCTACCTTTTGCAACTAGAATTAAAAGTTTCAAAACAAGAGCGATTGTCAGTATAAGTATTTAGTGTTTTCGATTACTGTGTAGTTTCCGCTCAGACTAGCAGTACCCCATTTCTTCTCGTGGGTGTTCGTAAGGGGAGACTAAGAGTATTGGGGATTTTAAGTGGTTTTTGGGCAATGCGGTTGGAGATCTAATACAAAGAACCTTTATTTTACAATCTTTTCCTCACTTAACTTCCAAAAGCGTCTGAAGAATTTCTAATTCTACAGGACTGGCTAACCCTTTTATGGATTTAAAGCCGTAAGTGTATGTTTGTATGTATAATCGAATAATATTATCAGAAAATTCGCATACACAGACTTAACCCGTTTTTATTCCGAGTAGCGATGGCGCCTGTTCGCAAATGAAAAACAATGAATACATTTCGATTTCACTAGCATAAATAATTGTGGAAGCTTCATTATGATTCTCACAACATAAACACGCCCCGACTGACACCTACGGCTTTATTCATATTGTATTCTGTAACAACATTAGCAACCACTCTAATAAATCTCGCATTATATGCGGATTAAACATCGCCTCGCAATGCCACGCTGCTCTGCACTCTTATTTCGCGGTATTTATTTTATTAATGTTGGGTGCCGCCAATTCCTTGTAAAAGGGGAGTCCGTTCAACCCAAGAAAAATACAATCGACCCTAGCGTCCATCTAAATAATACTAATCGATATCTCTCGAACCATATGGCTAATGTAACTACAGTTAACGATTTTATCTACATATCAGAGTCTTATTCAATTAAGAGCGATGTAAAAATCAATTATAAGGTCTTACTGTCCTCGTTACTTCTGGAAACCGCTTTTATTATCAATTAGATGGACTTATTGTGAAGAGTAGGTGAGGATTAGGGCGAATGTGCGTGTCATAGAGTTTAGATGAGGGCTTAGCCTCGAGGGACCGCTGACCCTACAACGGTCGTCTTTCGCAGTCACCTTTGTCAAGCGCCAATTTGGGTGTTTTACTAAAAAATATGTCATCATCTGTGGTTTTGAGGCGCGCAGTGGCCGGTGATTCATTAGACGCCGCAGGACTTGTACGGAGAATCCTGCAATGAAAACATTGAAATATAGAAACAAGTTTGTTCACTGATGTGAAATCATAACGAACATAATTCGTATAACACGGCAGGGATCATTTTTTAATGGGCGCGAAGTAACATTCAAATTTATTAAAAATACATTTTAAATACAGCCATATATTAGCTCTGTATTTTATTAATTGATTATGCTTAAGAGTTTTATCTTTAACTTAATTAATTAGAATTGTTTTTGTTTCAGAAAGATTTACTTTATTATACTATACTCATGTTTAATATTCGAAATAATGCAAATATATGTGCATATATTGATGAATACATTTTAATGTCAATTTTATTTGGCTAATGACACTTAACCTTTTTTGTGTACATTTATTGATTCAATGTCTGAAAATCTGTCAGTTCAACCCAACCAGCTAACAAACTAACACAATGTATATAAAATTTCAGATATATATATAAAACAAACATACGACGTACATGTGAAAAAAGAGTAGCCAGAACTTACGTATAAAAATCAGCCAACTTTTTAAGTTAAGTAAAGTTATTTTTTAAAATAAATATTACGAAATCTTTGCCACAAAAACAGTATTTTTTTTATTTAACGCGAATTTCAATTAATTTATTGTAAAGATTGGGTTTAACTAAAAGTCATTTAATAATTACATACTTACCATCTAAGAAAACCATTGTGGAACGCAATAAATCTATTGAGTATTTAGAAACCATGTGATATTTATACAAAGTTGTCTCTTGTTTTGTAATTCTATCACTGTTTACAGTATGAATGTTTTGTAAAAATATCTGTCTCGCCAAAAAGCCAAATTCCTTCAAGTCAATGTTTAATCTATTATTCTTTCGGTGCTTTTCCCTTTGCATGTTTGCTCTAAATTTTTGTTCATTAACTTAGCCCTAAAACATTCAGTAATAATTTGCGGTATAAGATAAACCGTAAAATGTTATTATTTTCAGTTATATATTTATAAGCTCCATTAAAATGGTGACTTTTAACAATATATCCTGGAGAGGTTGAGATACCTTTTTTCATTTGCATGTTTCTTAAATAAATAGTATCATATCTATACATAAAGTCGCGCCATTGATCTCCTTTGGGATAGGTAGCCACTACCGAACACCACTTCCTACAATCCTCTCGAACTCCATGCTATTATAAATACCCATCTTTTCTACACACTTTGGATGCCTTTTTAAGCACCTTCTATAGTTGATCTAAATGCGCCATCCGTAGTCGTCCTCCACTAGAGATACCATCGACGTTGGCACATCTCCTTGATATCTCAGGAGTGCTAAGAAATATGATTAAAATATGGCAAAGATTACTCTCATCAGACAGATACCATCAGAAACGCGTTGGCACTTGAATCCTTTGCAGATTTGATCATTTGAATCTACAACTCGTGAAAGAATTTCAGTATTCTAATCCGAAACCGGTGAGAAATATTAATGAGATGCATTCCATTCTGGAAAATAGGTGCGTGAACTTCTTGCATTGTAAAGATTTTCATTGATTTATATTCATAACGGACCGAATTGGTTGAATGAAATTGATTTATTTAAAATATTAGAATAATTTAAATATTATAAATGTTTCCCATAAAATATTTTAATTTCTTTTTATAAAATCAATATTTGCGAAGAAATAAACTTTATTTTTGTTAATATTTATTTTGATTAATGTCTACTATTGATAAAATTAAATATTTTTTTTACATACGCCTAAATACTAATGATACCTGGTGGGTATATAAAACTATATAAATATTGTCAATATTTTAGTTTAACATTTAAAAATACGGTCCACAGCAACTAAGGCTTTTAGAATTCACAGGTTTTAAAACCTCATTTTATTATAAAGATTAAGATTAATTCCTCTATCAAACTATAATCTAAAATATGTGTAAATGGTAATTTAATATCATTGTTATTGACAGCAATCATTCTTAACAGCATATACCAGAAAAATAATACCAAAACCACACACAGTAAGTAAAAAACCGAACATCATAAACAAAAGATAAACGAGATTACACCCAAATGCGTTTTCAAACACTAAACACTTCCTGACAGTATAAATCTTAAACAGAAATCAGTTTAGTATTGCAATAAATAAAACAAGGAGCCTAAAGCAATATCCATGCATACAGAGGGAGAATTACGCAATAGTTTGATTTATTAGTTTTCGTAAGGTGTACGAATACCTAACCGTATTCTGGAGGCCAGTGGGCACGCGTGATAAAATTTCGGCGCAGCAATTTTCTCGAATATGTGAAAAACTATTCGAGGGAGAGCGATGATAAATGTGAGGGTATGAATAAATTTCGGGGCCGTCGTAAGGAAATCTGGAGCTTGAATTGGATTCGACACCTTGGCAGGGCAGGTGGAACAACTGTTACTAATGCGCTATTAATGGTAACATATTGTCTTGAAATTTTGATACTGTTAGTGGATATTCAAATTGGGTATTTGAAAAGTGATGAGTCGATTTACACCTTGTTAATTAATATTGTTTTAAAGAGTCCTCAAGTAAGAATAATAGAGTAAGATTTATACCGACAATAATAGCAGTATGTCATTTAGTTTTGTCAGTATCGCAATACAAGACTAACAAGTCTAAATCTTTTTATGGGGTTGTTGGCCAATTGCGTACGGAAACTACAGTTAAGTTCAAACGCTTAAATCATCTCTATATAATTTCTTACCTTGAGTGTCGTTACAGGTTCTTTGATTTTTTTAAGAGATGATACTATTACTTTCATACATACATATACTCACGGCTATTAATCCTTAGATGGGGTAGCCAGAGCTAAGGAATTAGAAATTCCTCAGCCACATTTAGAAAATTGAGTGGAAGAAAGATAGTTAAATAAAGGTTGTTGGTGATGGGTCTCCAACCGCAACGCCCAAAAATCCCTTAAAAGCCCTAATACCGTTAGTCGCCTCTTACGTATACCACCGGAAAAAAATAGGGTAGTGCTTTTCTAAGCCGAAACTACACAGCAATGATACTATTATTGTACCTATATTTTGGTAAATAATGATCATCAATAATTTTCCCACTCAACTTACACACACTGTTGAGGAATTGTTAATTTAGAAGTTTTGGATACTCCTCTTCAGGATTCGTAGCCGTGAGCATAATATAGGTATACTCGATGGACTTATATTTGTTATGCTAGTGATGATAATGATAAAAAGATAAAAGATGATTAGACACAGGTTTAATACTAACACCTCTCGCCATCTAGTGGATCAGTGAACAAACATTACATACTGTACTGTAATAGTCATGGTTGCCGTTTCGCATGTAATAGCTGAATAGCTCTTCATAGTTTTCATGAAGTGAAACTTTGAAAGGGTGCTAGAGCTACTAGTGCTCACATTCATACAAATACCGACACCATAAGTTTTCATGATGTAGGCAGAGACTTGATCGTCACGTTGTACGTTTCTGGCAAATAATATTTATATACGCACATGTCCCTTTATTCGCTATATAAAATCAAATTTAATTTTCTGCTGTGGTCCTTAGCACCTCACAGTTTGTACACATTATATATAATAATACATACATACATATACTCACGGCTATAGATCCCTAGACGGGGTAGCCAGAGCTAAGGAATAACAAATTCCTCAGCTACTTTTGGAAATTCTAGTGGGGGAAAGATGGTAATTAAAAGGTTGTTGGCGACTGGTCTCCAACCGCATCGCCCAAAAATCCTTTAAAAGCCCCAATACCGTTAGTCGCCCCTTACATACAAACCACCGAAAGAAATGGGGTAGTGCTATTCTAAGCCGACACTACACGGCATTAACCAAGATTAAACAAGTTATTTTTAAAAATGTTCCTTGGATAATCCCGATTTTTAAACATTACATTTAGAAGTGTGACCCGATCACACTTCTAAATGTAATGTTTAAAAATAATACCTATTTTATGTTTCTCAAAGAAAGTAGACCTTTATTATATTCATGAATATGTTAATAAAAGTTATTGGCATTAAATCAAATCCAATCAGTATAAGCAAATCAATCGTAAAATACTAAAGCATTATTTGCTCTTCATTACCCCAGTATTATGTTATAATCAATAATTTTATTACCGCCATTTATTAGTACAGTTTCATAGGTGTAGGTAACAGCAATGTACACTTGGGGACAATTTAAGTGGGAAATTGGCTTGATTGCATACATTTTGGATAAAATGTGAGATGTTTGGATTTACATAAATAATGTTTTTCATTTACTACAACCTTTAGGCGTTTAATAGGGATGAAAAGAATATGACATGGGGTTAAATAGGCTAATAATTATTGTTAACTAGGCTTTACTTACAAAACGAATAATATTGTGGTTAAGAAATAAGGTCGCTGTAAATTAAACGTTATTTATGCTAAAAATTAAAAATACAAGTATTTTTCACCACCTAAGTGATTTGTTTCTGAATGCTGATCAAAACAACATAATATTTACCAAATCTATGCCAAAACACAGCACAAGAAATCACTTCGAAGTTAAACTATAATTTCTAACTCATATCTGTATTATGATTATATTTCAAAACTTTGCCATCAGCAATTATTCTAATAAGCCATTGAAAATAAAGACGTGCGTAAAACAGAACAAAATTTTCACGCAAGTGTACAATTTGTTCGAATATCTTAGATTTTCTATGTTGATTGGACTACGCGTTATTACTCTTATTTGAGTTGTCAATGTTTATGGCGATTTTATTATCCAAGAAATATTATTACTCTTTCTATTGCCGATGTATTAGTTCTCTGATTGGGACTATGCTGTGATTGACATAGAGTCGGTTAGAAAAGTTAATAGAGATGATATATTGAGATATGCAATTTAAAATTAATTGCTTGTCGCTTAAACTTCATACCAAAACCAAAATTACAAATGGTGTATCTTTACTAAAGCTTAATTGAGTTCTTTTCTGTGTCCTTTTACACTGTTCATATAACGGAGATCTAAATAACAAAATCTTTTCATGCATATTCGATTTTGAATTTTTGTATATTTATTTAGGGATTTTATGAGTGATACACATACATGTTTTTTTATTGTACAGTAGAATTTTTTGCTTCTATTATATATTTTATAATTTTGGTTCGTGAAATTGAACAATAAGGTGAACTAATTAAAGATAACGGTTTTATATATAAACATTATAAATATATACATACATACATACATATACTCACGGCTATAATTCCCTAAAAGGGGTAGCCAGAGCCAAGGAATTATGAATTCCTCAGCCACTTTTAGAAGTTGAGTTGGGAAAAGGCGGTAAAATAAAGGTTTTTGGTGATGGGTCTCCAACCGCATTGCCCAAAAATCCAATAAAAAGCCCCAATACCCTTAGTCGCCTCTTACGACACCCGTGGGTAGAAAGGGGTAGCGACATTCTAAGCCGGCACTACACGGCAAATATATATTTTCTAAATATCTGTTCAAAAAGAAACTAATCAATAAAATAAACACAGAAAACATATTTATTACAGTTGAAGCAAAACTCAAGTCAGAATATTCAATCTTTTACTACGTTGTAAACTTGTTTTGGATAGAGGTTCACTCCGCAGCTCCAGCTAGATTCTTGATTTATGTAAATATTGGCTTTTTCCAACACAAATTCGAATTTAAACAGCATCGAGGTCTGTTAAGACTTTAATAAAGGCTTAAAACTTCTGAGGTTAAGGGTGGGACCCCTTCAAGTTGCTTTTACTCGGAGTTTCCCCATTTTGTTTAAATTTATTATACATAATGGACTTTAAAAGGATTTGAGAGAGTCTATTGAAAGAAACAAAAAATCCTCTACTTCTTTTTATTTGAACATTATAGAACAAAATACCCAATTGATCATTGCTTTTATTTCTTGGAGTAGAAATGCTAACAACGTATTTTTTTAACGCAGTCAGCTAAGTCTATTACAGTTATTTAGTGGGAAGGAAGATGGTGGTGGGATCGACCCCTGTTTAGAGCAAATATTGACATGAGAATTATGAATCGTTTTTCAAACTTGAATTTTATTATATCAGTATATGTGGTTTACATACAAACACATACTTATGCCATCAGTTTCATTAGACTATTGATGGCCAGATGGCCACTTTGCACAATCTTGGAAAACATCTCAAGATTTATTTAGATTGAATAGACTTTTCATTTATGACATTTTATCCATTAAACTATAGAGTAATGCCCTTTTATCAGATTCTTTATTGTTATATTTATCATTAAGTATTATTTTCAGCCAAAAGTCTTATACTGCTAGACATAGCCTTTCCCAAATAATTTTTACAACCACTACCCTGTGCAGCCCTTATCCGTCAGCTTCCTATGACCTTCAACAAGTCGTCCGTCCACCTTTTGTGAGTCCTACTAGTTATCCACAATAAAGTTTGTGTTTAGCATGTCCTTACTAAATAGATCAGGTATCGATAGTTCATGTAAGATTTACTGCATTTACGTCCTTCTGTAGAATACTACAATTTTTCAAGTTAGTGGAATAGTGATGTAAATCATCGTGAGGAAACTCACATAGCTGTGAGTTGTACTTCGCTTTGTGAGAGTGTATGTCTGTCTGGCCAAGTGGGTGCATTGCCCAAGATTTTTTTTTTCAAAATATTAGTACTTTTGTCATGACTTCTCGGATTTACGGCGTGAACATTGAGGTAAGTATAGAAAAAATATTCCTATTATTTTTAAGTTAGAATATAACGTGTCGCAAAAGCATTTCTTAATGCCGAAATTTAGAGTTTATGTGCATTTTGAAAGTCTAGTTAAATTTAAAAAGATGCTTCTTTTGCATTACTCACGGTTTATTTGGTTACAAACAATCACCTCATATTCCATTTATAGAATAAACTGACAATCTTTTCTTGATAGAAATTGTAATTGCAGGATTTAGTTCAATTGGTTAATTTCAATTTATTATAATCAAACCTACAACCCCTGGATTTAAGGGTAAGCCACCCAACAGTAAGACAATGGCTGCTTCCAATTTACTGTTATAGTTTTGACGTGTTGGCATTACTTTAATGCACACTAAAGAAAAAGATACTAGGTTTTAGAAAACCACTTAATATTCCAAAGACGTTGTACTACTGCAACTCTTTCAAGGATATTTGGAGTAAATTATATGTTTATGAAAAACATACCGGAACACTTTCATAAATGAGTTAGTAGGTGACCTACCCACTTATGACAGTTTTACAACCGTGGGTAAAGTGACAAGGCAAAAACTAATCTTTATTTTGAAAACCTGATGATAAACAGTGATATCTCGTGATAACCCCTATAATCATTACTACTCATGTGAGTACACTGTCCAAGCAAAACGTGGGTAATCTAGACACCAGGTGACAATGTCACGTATTGCTCAGAAGTATTAGTACCTCAGTCAACCCCTTCGAGGCTTTACGGCGTAAAATTATTAATTTTATTCCTCGAAAATATTATGTGTCGAGAAAACTAACACCAAAAACTTCATTTAATAATATACTTATACACATAACTCACAATCGAATTATTCCTAATACTCGATTCTAAATAGCAATTTTAACGCCTTGTATCTAAAATTGTCAAGATAGTAATATAGTAGATGATACTCTTGAGACTAATAACATATACAATAAATTGTATATTTTAACAAAAGCTAGATCGAGCTCATGAGGATCAGTCAATATATATGGAACATATCATTGTAAATGGAACTTAGCCAAATAATAGGTAAATTAGTGTATTTTATCGATAATTCTACTCGTAAGATCCCTGGTTTCTTTTTGACATTGTTGCGTTGCTTATATATGCAAAGAGCTCATATTATCCACAGCTATAACCAAATGGTAATTGATTTTGAAACTAAATGTTCTGTACAAAATCTCTCCTGATTAAGAATCTGTAGTTTTAAAGTTGCATAAGAAATAAAAGGTGATTCATTGGAAATAAAGTTTTAATTACAATCGGTACATATTTATTTCACTTAATTTAGTGTTGTATATTATTTTATTACTATATAGGACATTTAATATTAAGCGAATGTATTCGATTGGTCACAGAAAAATTGTCTAATATATTTAATTGTAGAAACAATTTAACAAAATCCAGTTATAAATCTACTTTGTGACCAGAAACGAAAAAATACTTCCATAGAAAACAAAAGGCTGCCTGTGGTTTGTTTATACCGATTTACAATTAATTTAAAATCACAATCAGAAAATTCCAATCGGTCGATGTATTGAATTCGTTTAATGGTGCACGATATCGCTTAAATCTGTCTCTTATTTTACAAATAATATATTGTTAAGATTTTATCTATTTGTTTTTTAATATACATTTATGGCGGTTGATACTTTGATTTTCTCAATCTCTGAACTTTGACACTATTTACTAAAAGACTGGGACGAGCTGGCATCGTCGCAATATAAGTAAAGAATCATTTCTCTTAAAACTCGATGAGCTTCTAAAAAGTGTAGCAACAACATAGTGTCAGAACTTATTTTCACTCGAGAATTTATTTACAAGTACATATTCTAATAATACTTTTAAAACAATATTCATATTTTTCATTCCAAAGTTACCCTTGACATCGATTTTGACGAACTGACCTTAAATACTTTGTACACTTCAGTTGAAAACTAATAATAGAAAATCTACAAAACATGTTATGTACAAGGACAACAACAATAAACAAACTACGAATTCTTGAATAGATCAATTTTAGAATACATATATGATATATATAACAAAAATTAAAATAATATACATTTGCGAAATAGGATTACAAATATTTAAGTACATATTTTAATAAAATTACATTGCTTAGCTAAAAGCCACGAAACAAATAAACAACAAGTAAATCTGGCACAAGATGTAAAAAATGTTAATTTTTCCGACGACATTATCTTATAAAGTTCAAATTAACATAATGCTTAATTTAATTTGCTTATGATTTTCAAAACTATCTGTTCACATTTTTCAAGAATTGTTTAAGTGTTAGTGCATACTATTGACGCCGTAATAACGGCATGCTTACATAACAAATGTTTTTTTTAATAAATAATCTAGTACTGAGCAATACCAATTCGTTAGACATCCACTTTTTAAAACAAAACGTAAAGATACTTAACAATAAAGTACACAAATATAAACATTACTATATTCTGTGCTCTCTTATTCAATAAAATAATTTACATATGCGTAAAGTATAAATGATAGTCTAACTGATTACAATATTAAATTGAGCCGAAAGTTTCAGAGATGCGAAACACGGTGCAGTCACACTTTGCGACCAGCACACACTCCCAAACTTATGTTATTGCATTCGTCTTCCCCAACTTTACCTGAAACAAAGACAAAATATGATTTTTATTATCTTAAAATATATACATTATGAAGCCACTATTTTCTTAATAGATACCCTAAGCCCCAACATTAGATCTATTAGTAAAAATTACTTTGTTTTAATATAGTGGGACAGTTTGTTTTTGTCGAAAAATATTTTAATTTCGAGGCAAAGCTAAAAAGCGTTCTAATAAAGAACCTTCGTAAGTATTTAAATTAATAAAAAAAGTTGTCGAATGCGAACGCCCTTTCGATTGTATCAGTGTCGCGACAGCCGCCGCCGGTTCACACAAACATCAATACAAAAGGAACAAATCTAAACCAATCGAGATGAGGTGACGAAACGTTCAGTCTCATTATCTGAGAATTTATTAACGAATCGCTCAGACCGGAAAACCGAAATTCGAAAGAAATAAAAATTCGACCTCGGCCGCGCGGTCATCTACGGCGTCAATGAAAAAAGAAGTCAAACTGGTTCGCAGGACGACCTGGTCCTGAATGAAACACACAGCTCGAGCGAGGTTTACCAGATAAGAGAAAAGATTAGCTCGTAAAAAAAGTTTTAATGTGAAGGCACTGTTGTGAATGAAGGGGTTCCATTGAGATTCAGCGCCCACGCATTTGGACAGGATGTGTTATCGCGCTACAACCTTCGTCCGGTTGCTGCCGTGTTTTCTTCTGAGGCCATCATTTTACTTAAAACAACAGATCACCAGATATTACACAACTATCAACTTAGTGATAAACAATACTGTTGTAGCCATGAAACCATGTCGAGAGTTTGGTATAGACAATTAATAATCTTAAATTAGATTTTATATTACATACAAAAGTTTAGCAGCTACTGCAAATTAAAAAGATCTCCCATTGATGATAATGCACTACTAATCTATACTTAGCCAAAATAAAACAATAAAGCAAAATTTTTGAGCAACGCGGAATGGCGTGATAAGAAGTTATTCCAGTTAAAGAATTTCGTGGACAAAAAGGCGTGAAAACCAAAATAATACAAAAGGATGTAAAAGTGAATTTGTGAGCGTTTGGCTAAAACAAAATTCTTTGCGAAGCCGTCCTGTGCGGCGCGGCATCTTGGTGACAATTTATTGTAATGAGACACAAATTCCGGTGGATCTTCTAAGAAAATGCGACAAGCTTCCTAAAAGAAACTTTAAATATTTTTCAACTGGAGTCAACTCCTATTCACACGGTTATCCCAAATGACTTGAGTACTAATTAGAAGCTAGAGATCCTGACAGATTGTTCGTTATCAAGAATAAAATAGTGATGGTGCAGAGTTTCTTTAAAAATATAACAGTTATTTTACTAGATAGCTAATTTAGGCAGGTCAGCCGCGTAGGCGTTTCGCTGTGTGGTATTGTGACACTGACAAATGAAGCAAGATTGCAATCTCTCGCCCTCGAGCGCTCGCCCTTCCCGGCTGCGACTCCATTGTTTTCAATTACAGACATGACACCTCGACTCTAGCCCGTGTCGCCACCGAGCCGCAACTTCCTTTCATATATTCTCTGTCTTTTCACAAATATACGTACAAATAAAGACTACCCTTCACGTTTGAACGCTCAAGAAAGCTGCGTAATGTGTAAGCTCATCAATTTGAATCAATCTGTAACTCACCACTATTAGCACGAGGTAGGCTTTCAGACTGCCGACACGAAACCATTGGGGAGTTGTGAGCTGGAATAGGAAATATCACTCTTTTCACGTGGTGTAGTCAACCTAACAGGTAGATAATTTTGTATCTAAAGGCTATCGCAAGTTTTACCGCTATAAGTTTATTGACTGTTACTAAGATAATATATTTACCTTTTGTAAAACGGTTTGAACGCAGCTGAGGCATCGTTGTGGTGCGATGACTGGGAAGATTGATGAGGGGCCGGATGGTGCGGGTTGTGGTACGCGTCGCGTTGAGGTGACTGTTGATGTCTCGGGAAACAATAGCCGCCTGAAGAGGCGGCGCTTCCACTTCCCAGAGGATTTGTGACATTCGGCACCTTCATGTTCGGGGGTGTTTGAGGTGGAGTGTCGGTTTGGACGTCAGGAAACGCTGCGGGATGTACGCATGGATGTTGGCCTCCATATTGCGCTCCTGGGAAGCTTCCGTATCTCCCATAAGCGGCAGGGCCAGGATTGCCTCCTGCCGAGGACGGTAAAGCAAAGCCATTGGAACCTGAATCTGGAGGTATCGACCTTTCACCGGAACCTGGTCCGTAAGGGTGTTGTGGCCATGTCTGCGATGCAGGTGGAGGCGTTTTGCACGCAGCTGTGTCTGCCAAAGACCAAATCTTAGGTTTTGACGCGGGAATAGGTACTCCGCACTCCGAAGACCCTCTTTTAGATTCTTCTTTAATTCCGTATCCCAGCATTTGATGATGCATACCCTGCAGTATTTCATCACTTTTTCTCTCCTCATCTGTAAAGATATAACGGATTACATCAATCATATTTTGTGTCCGGCAAAGTGCATGGCGCGTGAGCTCACATTTTTATTACAAGATTAGTCGCATTCTACTCCCGCCAGAGCTAATGCTACAGCAATAAAAGGGACTTAAAATGTTTATTTCCCGAATAAAATCGATGTGACGCGGATTCAATAGGTAATAGACGTGACCGATACACTCGGAACGTAAGTTTTAGCTCATAAGACGCAGATTCCTCGGTAGCCCCTCAGAAAAGTCGTGTGAAAATACGTTTGGCGTGCACTGACCCATTCGTTAAGTGGTTATCCGATTAGTGAAGTGAAAATACCACTTTAGGGCGTGAGTCCCCCGCCGCGGGCAAGTTGCCCACCGATCCCTTTCGCATTTAAGTTGAGTATTTATTTCACATTTCGGCCCACGGCTCGGCTCACCGCATCCTCGTCGGGGAATGCGCTCCTGCCGCTATAATTGATGGCTCGTCTCATTGTTTTTCTCTGCTACTTTTACTATACTATTGGTTTTCGGTTCACGAGAAAAATGTGTGTATTAGTTTCTTCTAATACCTTTAATGTACATCACTATTTAACGAGAGTGTTAGAAAGACGAGTTCAAAATAATGTTTATGATCCTACGCAAATAAATACGCAATATTTATTTAACTGAATTTTATAAGGCCTGAAGTATTATCATAATGTCGTTTTATGTTGTAAAGTGGTTTTCCGAGGGGGCAACAAGGGTGGTTAATGAAATTCGGAGGCTAAATGGCAATAGAGAGGAGTAATGGTGCGGGGAGGGAACCGACAGTGCGACTTCATTTCCTTTATTCCATTTGACGCTGACTGCTTCTAACTTTTAAGTGGGGTTATCTACATTTACCCTACAAAAGAGATAAACAAGGATACATCCTATTGATATTACGCGAGAAGATTGTTATCTGGCAAATTGTTTTAAATTTCCATGATCAAATAATAGATAAAATTATTTAATACTTAATTAAGTTTTGTTATTTAATGTATTTTATTTTAAAATATGATTTTTAAAATGGTTTCGATTTGTCATATTATTTTTTGGTATTTTTTAGCGATAAAGTCAAGAAAAAGAAATAAAACATTATGATTACCATGATATATGGCTTGGTGCATCACGTCTCGCTGGAAATGTCAGCAGGAGGCGCACTCTACTCGATATTGTCGAGGTATTTCCCTTTAGTTAACAGTACTTAGGAAGGGGCGAAGTGGGAAAATAATAAAAGGCGCCTTCTGCCTCTGTAGTGGCAGGGCGGGAACCGCCACGCTCCGGCCCGCCACGCTAAGCGTGCACTTTACGGCACTAGCTCTCTGCAATTTATTTCGTGGAACGCCGCTCGAACATCGCCCGCTTGTTTGTATTACTTCTGTACTCGCTTTCCATTAACGCGCGCCGGATTAATATTTTGTTTGTGATGCGTGCGCTTACGACAAAAATTAACATTTATTGCTGGGGTCCGAATGAAGCTTTTATTCATGAGTGGCTTAGAACGGATAGTTCTGGATGTTTGTTTGCACTACGACGTCGCGGGATCGCGTGTGAAAGCTTTCGTTCTGCTTTTGTTTGCTGTGACTTAAAATGATATATTACACGCCATGAACATTGACGTTTTGGCTGTGGAAATGTTACGCATGTTTCGAACATGATTGTGACTAATGTTTTTTTGTGTATAAACTAGGAAAATTTTGCTCCTAAAAATTTGTTTTGTTAAATTGTATTATTTTTTTTACAAAATTTAAACATGAAGAAAACGCGCATGTATGATATGATTGATAATTGTATAAATAATAAAATGAGTATATAAATTTATGTATGTAAATATGACATATATATCTTTTCACAAAACTTTACAAGAGTCGAATGTCAAATGAAATTTCACGAATGTAGTCAGCCGCTAGGGAGCGTACTGAAGTATTGGCTCAACGAAAATCCCTTTTCCCGATATTTTTGTGGGAAACGATCGAGTCAGCCCGTGGGAGCACTATTGTCTGTTTGAACTTCACCAACATTTGTATTTGATTGCTTGAACTAAACACCTTCGTCATTGTTGTGCAAGCGTGATTTCAAACTGAGATTATAAATTTGAATTTTTGTTATGCAACGTTGAAATTTTGTTGGTCATCAATCACTTTGTTTAAGTGAATCACTTGTTCTTTTCTTGTAAATTTTTATTTGGCTGTGTAGTATCATCTTAAAATAGCACTTACCTATTGCATATGGGTGTCGTTAGTGAGTTTAGGGATTTTTAACTGATTGTTGTGCCATTTTGCGGGAGACCAAATATCGACTATCTTTAATATTATACAATATTTTTCCCAAAAAACTCTAAAAGTGACTATGTATTTATAAATCTGAATCTATGAATACCCATTTTTAGAATAAATAACCGTGAGTTTATGGTTGTTTATATTAGAAAAAAATAGTTTATATTTTATTTGCGAAATTCACCAAAGTGTTAACTAACTTTTCACATTTATTGAAGTGGGGCTTTTGAGAACTGTTTTTGATATGCGTAACACCATTAATGTTACTGCAGAGGCTCTTTAGACTTTTATGAATTATAACAACAGTGTGACAGGGCGGTAAGAGCACGCGCGTTCATTAGGCGGCGTATGGCCGTTGTTATGTGTGACACCCTCAACCCAATAGCCGCAAGCACCGTGAACTTCATAATAAAACTACTCCTGTTCATAATGCACTTTATTTGTTACATTCTAAAACCCTCTGCCATTTCAAAACCGAGGGTCAGGTTTTTAGAAAAATCTTTTAATGTAATAAACATTCTTCTACTACTCGATAAAACTCGGTATAAGCTCCATGTTCAAGCGACGTACTCAATAAATACCCGGCGACTTACTTAGTCGCTTTGCTCTCAAATGTCCTCATAAAAGAAACGTTCCACGGGCTCGACAAATCCTTTGGCAAGAACACGAAGTAGGGCAGATCGTTTGACAAGCAGAAGTCGACCTCTGAGCTTGTCGCTCGACATAGCGCCGGCTTTGGAAGAAACGTAATATGAAATTTGGGCCGTAGCACCGCCCAGTTTACTACGAAAAGGAAATCCGGGAGCTAGAAGCGGTTACGCATAGTTACACGACTGCCTCCCCCTCCACCCGCCGCTTTCTCTGTCTTGCCTTCACCCTTCCCGACACACCTCCGCGCCCCCTCCTCTCTAAAACCTTACCGACAATTCACTTCACCCAATTTTAACGATGACAAAATGAAAACAATTTCAAATTATCAACATAGCTAGAACATCTAAAACGCTGCAATAAACACATAGTAACACAATAAAACATTTTTGCGATAACACAAGTACAAATGATATTATTCGCATCGCTCATATAACCAACGGAATTAAAACAGTCGCAGGGCTCAAAAATAAGATAGGATTAAAAATGAAAGCACAATTTAAATGCATGGAAATGTAAATCAACATCGGATTGTCAACTCCGCGTGCACACAATCCCAAATTGAAATTGTATTCTTTTCATGGCTATGAAACGAACCTGAATGTTTCGGATTTGTTCCGATATTTGTATTTGGTCGCGGAATTGACAATCAGACACTGTTTGCAATTAAGTGGTTTACGTCAACGAACCTTTGTGAGATTTAATTTTATCTTCCTGCTCGTCTTTCTCTTTTTCTTCATCGGAGAGCATAGCGTCATCATCATCGTCCGTTTTGTTTTTGGGTTCCCAAGTCATTTTGTTTTCTTTCTTGAGTCGTCGGCGAGCGTTGGCGAACCACGTGGACACTTGGGTTAGCGTCATCTTGGTGATGATGGCCAGCATAATCTTCTCTCCTTTTGTTGGGTACGGGTTCTTCTTGTGCTCGTTGAGCCAGGCTTTCAATGTGGCAGTGGATTCCCGCGTCGCGTTTTTCCGTCGGGCTGCTAGATCGTACCCAGCGCCATATCTGTCAACAAACACACGTTTACACATATACCTCACGAGTAGTATACGCTCCCGGCCCTTATCATGATTTACATATTTTCGCAAACACCGCACGGCGTTACACTTTTTGATGTGTTGGGATATGTTTATATGAATGACTTTTCAGGTTATACTTATATGCCAGTTTACTTATTATTCTGACTAAAAAAGTAGTAACAAAAAATCAATAAAAAAACTAGCAATGGCATTCGAAAACGAAACAAAAAACCTAGTAAAAAATATGATTGCATATTGGTGTTACAGTTGCAATTCGGTTGTATATCGAACTTAGACGCGATCGTGTCAGGCATAAGGATTTGCTTTCATCGTTTGAGTGGAGGGCGGTCCGTTGCACTTCTGTTGCACCGGGCGGGTCTGCGGCGCAGGCGTGAGCTTGTGGGCGGTCTCCAATCGATCGGGACGCCATCTTGCGGCAGGCAGGACACCGGCCACCTTATAAGTCCTACGTGAGTTGGTTTCAAGCAACGCCAATAGCTGGTCAAGCTAAATTGAAACCAATTTTTACTGTACAACGAGTCTTGTAGAAACTTTTCTTGTGCGATTGTGATCCAGTCTGTTATAATTTACACCTTTCGCAGTAACAAAATTCAAATCGAACACAACCGGTTTACAGGGTGACCGTTTTCATTTTACACGGGTATTTTTCCAAAATGATACGAGTTGTTGAGAACGAACTGATTTAGGAGAACGTTTCAATAATTATGTGTTTTGTAGTTTTGTTTGAGTTTCGACTGTTGGGCTTGATTTTTTCGATATAAAATAATATAATTTAAACCTTGCTTGATTCTTTGTAGATTTTTTGAAGACGGGCAGGATTTTTAAATCTATCTAGGTGCCATCATAAAAATAGTACATCTCTTCCTTGATTTTTATTAAAATAACATATCTATTTTATTTTCTGCGTTAAAATTGGTTATCTTAGACAATAATAGGATACTTAAAAACTGCGTTTCATTTCTCAATTTAAAAAGCTGAAGATAAAAGAAACACATCCAAACAAACTAAATAAGAAATGACGTTTAAAGCCACGAAATCAACGCCAGTAAAATGTATACCCCGATTAATGTGGAGTTGTTATTCATTTATCTTTGATGTCACCTCCTACTAAAGTTTAGCTATTTAACTGTTCGTCTGGAGGCTTAGAAGAGTCCCTGTCGTTCGTAAGCCCGCTTCATTAATTTACTGAAACCGCTAAGACCAAGTCGTAATCACGTGGTTTTCGGTTTAAACTTTCAATGGCGGAAACACTTCGTGTCCATATTAATTTAGGATGAATAACGAAAACAAGCTGTGTCTCAAATAGAAGGGTATTTTTATTTTAAGCGATCTCTAAGAGACTTTTTTATAAGATGCGACATTTCCTGTTTACCTAACAAACCTATTTTTTGTTTCAGAAAAATGTAGATTAACGTGATTAAAAGTGTAACTAACACATTTTGTTTATTTTACTTTAAAAGTTACGTAATACTGATTGTACGTTTATTTTTATACGTTCTTACGAAACTAGTTCGTATTCCATTTATTGCATATTTCTTTTATGTTATTTGTTTTATATAGGCGTAATTTGCATTCTGTTTACTGAACTAATATTTTACTGACATCTTCAGTTTATTTCAGCCAATAGCATCAGGTATGATTTTGAAAAAGTTTTGAATTACAAATTAAGTCGGCTCTCAAATAATAATTGACATGTACTCAAGTTTGAAAATAGGAATATACAAGATAAAATAATCTTACAGATTCTCTACCATCTTTTGTTTGTACACAGATACCAAATAAAATTCCTCTTCGTTATCAGGGTAAGGAACACATAAATGCGTTCAGTGGCGTTTTCAATTCGTGGTATCGAATGTTTACGATCTGCCCGCTTAGGGGAATTGCAGCCTTTGTAGGGCCTCCCTACTAAACTATGTGCACATGTATATAATGCCTTAACCACCCTCAGACCCCCGGGGCCTTTGAATTAGCATTCGAAACACAAGTTGCACTCGATAGACTTTTCAAAAGATTTGTGCGATTGAATACGATATTTTGTAATATGCTACGGTACATAGCAAAATAGTTTGATTTGTGATATGAACTTGTGGTTATTCCTGAATTTTATGTTTATTTAAAGAACGTGACTTTTAACTAGTATATCTGTCTATTCTGTTTATTATATTATACCAATTGAGCTACCGTGTCAATGGCTGCCAGTGCGAAATTTTTCTATCCTTTGTTTTTTTTATACTTTTAAGTAGTGTTTGCGTCCCTACCTTCGAATTTTTACAAATTTGGAACAGCCATTGACACGGTAGCTCAATTGGCAGAGCGACGGGGGCGTATACCCGAGGTTGCGGGTTCGATTCCCGCCTGTGTCGAAATTTTTCTTTCCTTTATTTATTCTTTATTTACTAATTATTTATTTACTTTAAATATCGACGATAAATATTATCCAACATTTGTGAGATACTTGCAGTGACTTACCAAAGGCAAGTAACGAGATGTGATATAAGTAGCCACATTATATCGACTACTTTTATCTGCAAATAAATGACCCTAGAAATTTATTTACGCACAAAATTCCCGCCTACACTGGTATTGCGAATATCACTAGTAGTACAATAAAAGACGTAATTAACTGGCTGTTATCCAAGTTAATTGTGGTTATGTCGATTAATTAACAGTATCTGATCCCATCGCTAAGGCCATGTTAATGCTTCTCCATTAATGTAGCAGTGTGATGGATTTATTACATAGCACCTGACTGTAAGACTAACTGATTGAATACCCGATACACTGATCAACCACCTACAACATTCTGCATTTGCCACTTTGGCAACTTCTCTGCTATTTATTTATATTTGTCGCCGAGCGTTCTACATACTGTTTTATTGAGTTACAAGGCCCAATAGTTAGCTCCTTGTAATATTTAGACAGAGGAATAAATTGAAATGAGTTTTTCAAAAGAGTCTTAGATTTATGAATGCAATTAAACGAACGTTCGGTGACTAAACGTTTCTTATTTGGTTTATTTGAAATGTAACAAGCCAAATCGTCTCCATACAAATAAATGGAGCCGAGCCGGAGCGAGCTCGGAACGTCGTAATTTCCTGCGTATTTTGATCTCAATGGAGCGGTACAAGTACTCCCTCGTCTCTTTTCTCTAATTTTTGTACGTTTTTCTGTGCCCAAGTCGTGTGTTAAAAATAGCTGAGTAATTTTTCATTTCGGCGCGAAGCGGGCGTGGCAGATTACAGGCTGTTCCAAATAATACGGTGGCGCGAGTTTGGCTGAAACGCTGCTTGAAACGTGACGCAGTTTTGTTGGTCGTGTTCACTTTTCAGCGGCAATGTTTCATAGTCTTGTTGCGACTTGGCCGCCTCACCTAACTTCGCACGGGGCGTTTCGATTGCTTTGTTCAACTTGCTTTTACTTTTTGCTGCTGTTTAAACTAGGAGTAATAAAAATATTCCAATTTATGAATTTATACGTTTATTGTTTTCAACTAAAAACAGATCATCCCGTGTAGATGATAATAGGGAACAATCGTGGCGTCGCATCGAGAATGCAATATATCACAAAGTATTTCGGTGCGCGCCGCGCTCTGCTATCGCTACATCTTTTTTACGCATAAAAACTAATGTCTCTTCTAATTATTTTTAGATTACACACCGCCCGCTATATTTCCAGTAGAGCTCGGTCGAATTGTCAGCATAACTCTGCTTTGATGTATCAACATTCGTTTTTTTAGGCAGTTTCGTAGTGATAAATTTGTTTTAGTGGATGTTTAGACTCTGCTTTAATTGGTGCCAGCTGATCTATTTGAATTTAGTCGCATATTAAAGTTACTCTAAATGACCGCTTTCTCATGACGAAGTTATGTTCTAGGTTTATTCTGTTGTGAAAAATTATATCAATATACTAAACGTACTAAAGAGGACATGTAATAGGCTTGATTAACGGAAGCCGTACAAGGCTAACAGTATAAACATGATGTAGAACGCCACATGTTATTCATAATTACATTTGCATTTGATAAAGTACTGCACCTCAAAACAAAGTCATTCACAAAACGTATCCCAATCCATCACCAGCTTAGAGTTGTCGCGACGAGTACACAAGAAAAACAGGGGAGAGTATGTTACAAACAATAAACGATATTAAAGTGAAATAGAATCGCCAATGCAAACATGAGCCTTTCGCAAGCAATCTATTAGCCAGATAGTTTCGATAGGGAGGTATTATCTTAATCCTTCGGCGCGGTTCTGACTTTATCTAAAGTGGTGAGAATGGTTGGGTCCTTGAGGCCCCTGGGACTTACCCGTAGGCGGCGAGTGTCGGGTCGTAGGGGTAGTAGCCGCCAGAGGGTTGTAAGCCGGCGGAGGTCCACGCGGACATCTCACTGCCTCCCTCCTTCAGCGCGTACGGGTTACTCTGAAACATCGACCAAATATAAACAATAGTTTTACTTCTTTACGCCACCGGCTATTCTGTTCTATATTCAGTGTTTGAAGGGTAAAACCAACCAAAATTCTAAGAGTATTTTAAGCAGGCGGAGATAATAGTTTTTTTGTAACTTTACAGTTTTAATCATACTGAATCTCATGATCAGTCGGCGATTAGTTTGCTTATAATAAAGAAAACAATAATTTCAATCATAATATGAAAATAAACTACTGCAATAAAAGCTACACAAATTTCTATCGATAGCGAGAACATAAGAACAATCATACATTAATTGGTAATTGAGATGAAAGTAATAGTCAGTTATTATTCAAGTACCTATTGTTTTATTTTATTTAATACAAGAATTGCAAATACTAAATCTCGTTTTGTAACGAGTCTATAATTAATAATAAATTTGTCCTACTAATTAGCTATCAGCAATATGTGTCATATTATTTCATAAACAACGCAAAATATGTCAAACACAGAAACTCTATCCGCAATGCTCCTAATCTTATTCAAATAACACATTAAAATTATTGAATAGACAGCAATGGGTTTACTCTAATTTAATTAAAACTAATAAGCAATCTTTTAAAAGGCCATTAACTATTTATCAGTGACGTACACTCGAGGGCGTACCCAGATAAATCTCAACTCTAATTCCTTTCAGTCAATCGGCCTAACAAATACGTCGGCTTCAATTTAATTAAAGTTAACTTAATAAAAGGGAATAAACGCAGTAACAACAATAAAAGTCCCAAGTGTACTGGCTGACATATCACTAACGTATTTGCATAATGTATGGAGGGGACTATTAGGGTATGCGCACACTGGGCGCCCCTAACGCTCATACTTGCTCGCCGGGAAACTACACGTTGAGCAAATGCGATTCCCTCTTGGCCTTGGTTCTTTACGCATACATTACATTACAAGCGAGTAAATTAAAATTGTGAACGATAGTGCGCGGCGCGGGATTTGTTTCCCTCGTCTCACACCAACCCTAAGCCATCATCCCCCACGCATTTTGCACGATTTTCAACTCCTCTGATAATAAAATGAAAAGTATTATTATACATATGCGGCGGATGGCTTCCTTCTTCGATAAGTGAATAAAAAGCGCAACCATTGTGTCCCCTTTATAAAACTGTCTTTTGTTTGGTGCAGTCAGAAATTTTTGTTTAGGTCTTGTAATTTTCTCGGCTTTTAGCTTCATATTTGTTTCATTAGAAGGCTACCGGGTCTGTGTATATTAAATATTAATGGCTTAAAACTATTTAATTATATGCAGTTTAGATCTATAACTTTTATAGTATGTGTTATAAAGAGGTTTATTGAATGCACTCAATTTTCAATTGGCATTTAATTGATTTCATGGCAAGTTAGACATGCCTTATTTAACACATCAATCAATAGTAGTATCGGCTTAGAATAGCAATATCCCATTTCTTTCCGAGGGCGTTTATAATAGGTGACTTAGGGTACTGGGCCGTTTTGAATCATTGTTAGGCGATGCGGTTAAAAAAACCCATTTATTTTAAAATCTTTTCCTAACTGTAATAACAAAACTAATTATCAACTTTCTAATTCTTTATCTCTGTCTACTTTTTTAGGGATTATAGCCCTAAATATATGTATGTATGTTTGAATCCATAATTTCCTAAATAATCATTTCAAACACGCAAATATCAGCCAACAAAACCCAAATGAAACAATTGCGCAGTTGAATTCTAAACTTTTGTTTTTGTACATTAAAAAATGAGTGTGACGCAGTGTCGTGACAAATTCCGCACTCAACTCTTTTGTGGAGGCGAGATAAAATTGTGCTTTTCCTGGCAATGACAGGGCTAACCCTCTGAGGTCGGAGTCTAACTATGAGTGATGAGAGCGCGCCCCTCGCATTAGCGGGAGACGGCGGTGGCGGCACGCGACCATTCACTGCCACCTTTATTTTGACCAATATCACGTTACATATTTCATTTGATATCGCCTTCAGTGTGCGTTTGCCCTTTTCACCTTAATTGCTGGTTTATGTATTATTGTGGTAATCAATAATTATTCTTTATGTTTACAATTGATCTTCTGCACCTGAACTAGGCTCATCCTGGTATCTTAGGTTGCAGCTTTCGTTTCCAAATTCCGAATTATTTATTTAAAAATATATGACAAAATCTCAAGATATCCATTAAACTGTACTGCTTCTGTATTCAATTGTACTTTTTTTGAAAAACAGTATTACTAAAATAAAAGACTAATATTTGTGAAGTCTGAACTCATAAAAATATATAGCAAAAATAAAGTAACTGTGTCAATCTCTGAAATTTTATACTGATTAATAAAAACCAGATTACTTTACATAATATACTTCAACCTATTTTATTTTAATAATACTTCAACCTAATTTATGCATAATAAAATTCATTTTGCAGTTAGAAAGTTTTTGTCACTACAACTTTAAGTAATTCATGTTATCAATATAACGATGCTGTCGGGTTTAATCCACATATGAAGTGAGTCATATTAATATTTTTTTAAGGACAAAGATCAGTTTAAATTAATGGATTAATTTCATTATCTTTTGTATCCAATTTACTTCAAACCAAACATTCACAATAATACTCTCAAATCTAAACCCCAATATCATCAGAAAGTCGTCTCCTCGATCTTAACAATTAAAACTTTTTTAATTAATCTAGCAATCGCTAATAAACCCACCTCATCGCAATTCGCGCTCAACCAATTATAACTAAAAGTGCTTATAAAGAAATCTCGCGCTAATTCCTATTTATCAGCTCTTACATTCGCATCTGAGTTAAATTCATCCCCTTTCTTTCTGCCAGGCTGACTTTAACAACGTTTTAATCAATTCTCAGCAGAGGAGTGCGTCTTACTGAGCCAGATATACTCATTATACTAACCCCAGATAAACATGAACAGTAGCTAAAGGGTCTCACCCTCACTATTAGTGTAATTCACACGCGTCGATAGATACATAAATAAACACAAATAGCGTTCTCGCGGGGCTAAAGACAAAAAAGTGGAAATTTAAACATTATCCGGACGTAATAGAATCTCTCGGGAATCATAAATTTGATGCTCGTTTATTTGGTAGGAAGCGGGGCAGTGAGTTGCATTAAAGTGGTGATAAGTTATTTGACGGTTCATAAATTCGTCCCCTTTTGGTAGTTGGTGGTAAATGCATTTGACCGGATGGGTGCCTCGCTGACTTATTTCTAAGTTATGAACTTATGATGGTTCAGCTCACCAAATTTTGGCAATTTTAAATAGGGCAGATTTTACAATTATTCAGAATGAAATTGCAATATTAAACTGTAAATAAGTTAGACTCTTGAAGTATTGATGCCTGAAAGTTGAGAGAATATGTATATTTGGCTTTAATGTGACAACAAAATATACAACTTATCTACTATTATATACAAATATAGATTTGATCATGCCACAATCTTCCTGAATACAGGCACACATAATGAATTGTTAATTTGGAAATTCCTAAAATACCTACTCATAGTTACACATTCTCAAATATATCAGATATACAAAGATTTGCATTTTTGTTTAAAATTCTGCATTTTTTATTTAAATAAGTATTAGAAATGCAATAATGTGAAATTATGAACGTGTTAATTTACAAAAAAAATTTATTGAATTAATATTTAATTGGAAATTGTACCAAGATGGTTTTAGCTATTTTTGAAAATATGTAAAGATTGTATAAATTTTCTGATTGACGGTGATAATCCGTCATAAATAAAGCCAAGGCAATGTATTCCTAGCATGTTTCAGTAAAACTAACTCAAGTCAGTTAGCGTGCGTGACACAAAAACGTAAAATATCACATAACTGCGGTGCACTGACAAATCCAAAACTGAATTTATTGAGAGTGGAAAAAAGATGACTGTAAGTGGATAAAGAGCGTAGACAAACGAAAAAAGTCATTTCATGCCGCTCAGTGGCGAAGTGAGCGGCAATTGCTCAGCAATTCTGAATTTTTTGTGTCTCATTTAGGGTTGATTTTCGGGTGAATTGGGGGCGCCATCGTGGCTAAGTTCAATAAAGCTTTCCCCCAAAATAAGCCATAAAGGAGCGACGAGGAGCGCGGGCGGCGTCGAGTAGGTAGGTTCCCATTCCAATTATTTGTTTGTGGAGGCCCAATAATTTTATTTTACGTTTTATTTAACATTTATTTCGTTACGGTAATTTCATGGGTATCAAAAAATCGTTGGATTGTGATTTAAATGGAATTGGTTATTTTCCACTTGACGGACCATTCTTGTGTCGTTTTATTGATATTGAGTTAACATTGTTTTATTGTGATATATTTATTAAAGTGGCTGCATAATTTTTATCAAAGAAAAGCTATTTTGCGCCAAAGTGCAATATCTGATTTAATATTGACTTGTTAAACTTCGATAACAATGCAAAGTCGTTATCGATTTATTACCATATGGAATAAAAATTGCAATAAGAGAACTTTCTGCAAACAATATGAACGGCAGAGGAAATGTATAGGTTATATAGCCAATCATGCAGTTAATTCAGTGAGGTGCCTTTTCATTTACGACTTTATTTAATTAACAGTTGTGAGGTAAGAATTGCACTAGGAACTTACTAATTTTGCATTAATGAATTTTCATTCGTTATCGTATCGTGCAATTTGTGTAATATGGAATGCCGGCTGGCGGGCGGCGGCGGCGGCGGCGGTGGCTTGGCGTCGCGACTCTTTGACGAACCACCATAAATAAATAAACAATAAAATGGGATTAAACAAGTCAATTGGAGCTCAAACGCAGACAATGTGCGGTCACGTTTAACTGCCGAACCCGTCCGACCGACGGTAACCGATCGCGGCCTCGCCGTAATTCAATGATCGTAAACGCTCGCAATGATATCAATTAGACGAGGTCCCGAGACCGATAAAACTCCGCTTTAATTAGGAGAACAAACAACAGACGGTCCTTAATGAGCCGTGAGCGTGTGGAGGGCGAGAGAGGTATGTAATTAGGACGAGGGAGTCACGGTGCCGACGGCGATCAATTATCATTGAACGGCTCTGATTGACGCGAACGCGGACGCGTGAGCCCGCATCCCAGCTCACTCGGTCTAGGAGCAGCCTGGCTAACCAGAATATGGATATCGCAATCCCGCTCCACTATTAATAGCCTACACCACTCGCGAATACAGAAAGCACATAGGGGTGTCGGGATGTTTATAGTTATGGCGTATTTATCTGATGTCTTACTAATATCCATGAATGGAGGGTATAAAATGCAGCTGTATAGTTCCCGGTTCGAGTATAAATTACGTATAAAATAGGGAGATTAAAAACCATTTAGAGCAATAACAATTCTACGCTGGAATGAATAAAGAGATATAATTTATATGTGTTATTTTGAGTCTGAAATAAATGTTGGAGAGGTGTCAGTGTTAATGGGTGTGCGGCGTAGAGGGTTGGCGGGGGGCGAGGGCCGGAGTCAGGACAATGCGCCCCCGGGGCGTCTTTGTGCCTCGCGGATTCCCTGCTCCTGACATCTGTCCGAATAGCAACAAAATAACCAGCAAAAAACTGGCCCGATTCTGCCAACTCGAAATGTCTCCAACATCGTTCTACTTAATAGAGTCTATTGCCTTCTGTGTTCGGTGACATATTAATTGAAGGAACCCTGGTGCATCTGACATAACATTATTCATCCTATTCTAAACTCCCTGCCGGTGGTCCTTGATTCTTCTTACACATAGAATTCGAACACAATGCATTTTAAAGTCAATCTCGTCAAAATATTGTAAAGACCGTAAAATTTTGGTGTTATTAAGCTAACCGTTTTTTGCATCTGCAAATTCAATTCGATAAAACTTATTATTACAACAAAATGTTATCGTTATATCGCAACATTTTCTGAAAAGTTTATTCAAAATGACTCAGTGAAAATGCTACAGGTTTTTGCACTTAGTTCCACACCAATGGATGAGCAGGCGATAGGACTCATGTCAAGAAGTTTTCGAAAATCACTGTGTTAACATTGATGTCATATTTTATCAAAATGTCATTAGCATTAATATCATCATTAAGAGTTCGGCTTTTATACCGAGCGTTATCATCGATCCGATCAATAAAAAAAAGGTACCTACCACTTTTTTGTGGGGACCCAAGCAAGATCTCTGTTTATGGTCAGATGCATAAATCATCGTGCTTTGTATCAATGCTGACAGTAGTGTCACCAAAAAGCTGCCTTTGTTTCGCTCATTTGGATATAACTTTATTACAAATTAATCATCGCACACCAACAAAAGTTAAACACGTAATAACCTCAAAGATGTATGATAAATCAAGAATGTGTCCGTTAACAAAACACATGATGTTGAGTGAAAAAATATGAGCCCTCGTTAATACTTGTGCTAATAAGACATTGACAAAGACTAAAACTTATAATTTACACTTAAAAATTTATCATGGGTTCAATCGCCACTTTATTCCCGGCTAATGCTCGACGCCGCAGGAGACGTGCCGTGGACTCTCCACTTTTTCAACTTCCGGTTTACATAGATAATGGTCAGAGAACGCACCTTTAATGTTGTTAAATGGTCACAGGTCGCTTACTAAACTATCGTGAGTCGTAAATGAAAATAACAGTTAGGGCAGACCCCTGTCAAACATCCCTCAAACTTTCAATTAGCTCGCATTAATCCACTTCCTTGGATCGAGCAATGGAGCGAAACTTTCCACTTAGACAATGAAACGATTACGTCATAATATTTGGGACTTCCTTTCCGAACAACAGGACGCACTGACCGGCCGAATTCGCTAGTAGAGTCCGTCGTCATGTAAGGTTTGCCGCCACCAAGTGTCTGTACGATCGCCAATAAAATATGCGTCAACACACTAACATCGGTCACGATACCGTTCAAACAATAGTAAATACATTTAGCGGGGCATTGTTTGATTTATCGTGAAAGCGTGTAGGTAATTTATAAGAGTGGCGTAGTAGTGGTGTAGGGAGCCGTCGCCGCCGCGGGACGCCGGGAAATCGGGGAAAATCCGAAGATTTATGAGCGGCCGAGGCGGCGGCGGCTGACCGCGACGACCGACCCACCACTGTTTGACCACTCATTAAAATCGCGCGACCAACGCTTAGTGCAAGATGAATATATTTGCGGAGCAATTAACGCCGCGGAGGTGAGACGAGGGTTATTTTAAGCTTGACATTGCTTCTCCAAACCGATCCGACTGGACATGGAATCGATTTGAGTAAACAGTTCGGCGTTAAAGTATGGCAGACTCTTATGTGACCGGTAGATAAGCCCGCCACTGATATACAATCAGTGCACGTCATGATAACACTTGAGCAAATACTGAGAGTGTCAATCAGAGCGAGGCGGTTCCTTACAACGTTTATCGATGGGCGCGTAATCTGAATATAACGCATTTGTGTCAAATTCATATGTGATGTACCTAATGATAGTGCCGACCGCCCATGTTGACTATTCTATAGTTCAGATAAAACCTTATCGTGCTATCAAATCATGTACTTAAATCATGTAAACGCAATAACATATGCACAACGCAGCTTTTAAATACTCTTGTAAGTACACAATTAATAACATTAAACTTGTTCTTTCTAGTTGTGATATGATTTCAACACAAGGATTCGTAACTGATAAAAGTACTTTAGTAACAATTTGAGAAAATATATCAAAGATACCAAGAATATCAATATGGGTCATATGGATATGTAAGTAAGTATGGATGAAAATTATTCTGTCACATATGGGTTAGTTAATTGCCTTGGCGGATTAAAGCGGATACTTCAGTTGGAGATTTTTCATACTTATATGAATTTGCTTTTAAAATTTGTTTTTCCAGTATCTAGCCTACAATAATATTCTGTTGAAAATTACACTAAAATAGATATAACGACGTCAGTAAAGCAAATATACCAGCCAATGCGATATTAATGTGTTAACTTACTTTTGTTAAACCGACAACAAAATGATAGTGCTCTGATATACTTTTAAATAAAAACTGTTCATATTTTCCTGACCTTTAGAATATCCGTTACAAACTATTAGTTTCGAGCTAGCATTATAAATATCTTATTAATAAAATTATTGCGTTTAGCCTTATAATTACATGTTCGACGCTTGTGTAAAACGTATCCCATTATAGTAAATATAAAAACACTCATGTTTATAATTTCTAAATAATAGGATAGAAATTAAGTTTCATAAGCAATTTTAATATAATTATAATTTTAATGTATGTATGATACGGAAGGCAAAAAGGCTGGCGTCCGAAGTATGAAGAATAAAAGAGCATGTATGAAAAGATTGATGGATGTAAACGAAGCTAGAGAGGTTTGTCAGGATCGTGCGAAGTGGCGATCAATAGTCTCTGCCTACCCCAATGGGAACTAATGGCGTGAGTATATGTATGTATGTATGTATGTATGATACGGAAGTATATTCTTCGTTATTATAAGCAGTCAGAAAAACGTGACTATCGTATACTGTTATAGATAGTATAATACAAAAGTATCTGTATTACATTATTCCAAATTGATACTAAGTTATCATTTTCGTACTTTAATATTTCAATACATATGATTAATTAAATATGACTGTATCTTGAATAAACAGGCTGAATTTAAGTTTTTTTATTAAATTGGATTCAACCCACAATATCTTAATTTACTAATATTTCCTGTTTAAATCTTTTTGTTCATGAAAACCTCATGTGGGGATTATTACTAATAAATAAAGGAATAAATAAAGGAAAGAAAAATTTCGACACAGGCGGGGATCGAACCCGCGACCTCGGGTAAACGCCCCGGACGCTCTGCCAACTGAGCTACCGTGTCAGTTGGCTGCCAGTGCGAAATTCTTCTATCCTTTATTTCTTTTACACGTTAAAGTAGTGTTTGCGTTTCCTACCTCCAAATTTTTACTAATTCGGAAGGCCACTTGTCTACCTTTTCAGATAGAATGCAAATGTTGAAAACGCCTAACTATCACATAATTTAAATCTTTTTGTTCATGAAAACCTCATGTGGGGATTATTACTAATAAATAAAGGAATAAATAATAATAGGTAGCTCAGTTGGCAGAGCGTCCGGGGCGTTTACCCGAGGTCGCGGGTTCGATCCCCGCCTGTGTCGAAATTTTTCTTTCCTTTATTTATTCCTTTATTTATTAGTAATATTTCCTGTTGTTACTCTGCGTAAGCATTTGTTCTGTATCCATATACTCATTCCATTAGTTCCCATTAGTACAGGCAGATACTGTGAATTAGCACTTTGTACAATATTGGCAAACCTTTTGAACTTTGTCTGCTCTTCATCCATCCTTTCACACATGACTCTTTATTCTTCATCATTAGGACGTCTGCCTTTTTGATAAAATGTTTCGTCCGTGGTCGTCTTTTACTGACATAAAAATAAAAATAAATAAATAAAATAATCATTTATTTCAAAATAAAAAGATAAATCTTTGTTTTTTGAACGTCAAATTTTAACTTAATACTAAGTTTACTTCATTACCCTCCACACTGACTCTCTATAACTCCACCAATTTACTTTCATCAAACTTTCACATGTGCTCTAACCTCTTAATATTCCCATTGTACGTATGTAAGATAAACACTAATCACTCCTTTATGCTAATAAGTTGTCTGCCACATATATATTGGAAACGGAACCCTAAAAATACCACTTGTGTGTGTTAAAGTTTAATAAAGGGCAACGGGTGTCGTCACTTCTGGAGGAGGGCCTATCATTTATCTCTACGACATCAATAAAAGATGGATACAAAAGACAATCCACATGTGTCAACGCACCAGTCAACGAGCTACGAAATATTGCAGCTGAGGACGTGGCAATATGTGTTTAAATTGAAGATGATGCGTTTAATAAATGAGTTTTTACAGAAGGTTGTTATATTTCATTTAACGTAGTTTTTTAATGGTTTGTGGCTTTTTCCCACAGTGTTTTTTTGATATGATAAAACTTACTATACTGTGGTTAGCTGGGCCTACTAACTTGGCAAGTTGTTAGTTGTCAAAAGATATTTTTACGAGCACTTTCTCTACCACCCCTTAAAGGTGTCAATATTTATAACAATTTCTGATTCCAAAGAAAAGAAACCAAGCTAGAAAAGATTGTTTTGATAAGTTTTAATAGTAAATACCGTGTTACCACCACGTGAAACCATCATACAAAAAAAGTTACTACATTTTAGCAAACACCAGTTCTTCATAATATAAGTGATTGATTTCCAGAACCCGTTTTCGCAAATATTTGTTAAAATTATGAGAACCCAAGTGTTACGTTTTATTTTACTTTTTCACTTAAATACGTCTGGTACCAAATTATCTCCTTTTTAAATCACACCCGACTTTTGAAGCCTCATTTGAATTGGTTTTACTTGTGTTACTTTGTAGGTTTCATATATTTGATAAAAACTTTGCTGTTCTGCTTTTTTTCCCACATGCCTATATAAGTATCAAATTTCACACATAAATTGTATTGTATAATAGTGTATCAATAAAAACGTTGCGCTCGATTCAAAACTATATATATGTTATCGCTATCATGAATTTATTCGTAACTCGATGTAGCTTCTTTTAAATTTATAGCTTCTCAAAACTGGTTTGTAGTTTACTGTTGAGCTTAATAATAATTCGGACGACAAATTATTTTCGTCTTATAATAAATAACAATTGAGGTAAAGTAAATGCTTTATTCAAACTGTGAAATTTGCGCTTTTAATTTATGAAAAATCTTGATAGCTTGAAACGAAAACTAACTTCACCTACCTCAAATGCAGAATCATGGGTTCAAATCCTGAGTCAGACCTACACCAATTGTCTTGTTTCCAAGTAATATACATGTTATTTGTTTATTATTTATTGACTACTCATTCACTTATTCATCAATGTTAAAACGATTGTAAGTGTAAGAATAATAAAACCGTCAGTTACCGCTTAAGGGCCAGTTTTTTGATCCGTGGTTAACTCAACAATTTGTTAAATATCGTAACTATTAGTTAAATATCAGCTAAATGCATTTTTTGACCCGTGGTTAGAGTAACTAATGGTCAAATATCGAACCAAAATGGATTTACGATTAGTCTACTGGTTAGTCATTCAACTATAGTCAATGTAACAAATGGTTATATTTTTAACCACGGATCAAAAAACTGGCCCTAAGTCATGATTTTTTCAGTACTATTCTAAAGGCAACCGTAAAGAGAGAGAGCCGTTTTATAGTGTAGAAATAAGAGAGCATTTAAGAAAAATGTAATTTTATTTATCACTGCTAAATCTGAGGAAACTTGAAGTATAGGACATGACAAATTTTGGGGTCTTTAGTCTAAGGTTTTTAATCAAATCCTACATCAATCACTAAAATCCCTTTATCTCTCTGTTCAATAAACCCAATAAATTTGCAGTACTGCTATTCAAAGCCCATACTCCATAACAGCAGTTATAACATGAAATAATCTATACTTATAATAAATCTGTAGAGAGGTCAATTCTGTACATTAAATATATTTTCAAAATAACTATCAGGGGGTGATTAGGGATCGATACTGATGTCAAAAATGCAATCAGTAAAATTTTTGTCTGTCTGTCTGTCTGTCTGTCTGTCTGTCTGTCGGTTTGTATGTTCCTTATGGAAACAAAAACTACTCGACGGATTTTAACGAAACTTGGTACAATTATTCTTCATACTCCTGGGCAGGTTTTTGTATACTTTCCAGCAGAGTAGTAAAGGGGAATTTTGGGAAATTTTGGGGAAAACGGGAGAAGTTACTCCATTGTTTAAGCTTCCGTCGCGTGTGCAGCCTTAATGGTTAAACTTACATAGAAATCATGTATGACAGCTATATTCTACATAAAATTATCTAAAAAAAAATCCTCAACAGTTTATGTCTATCTTTTACGGTTGACTCACAATAACACGTGTATTTCCTGATAGCTTAGCAGTTCGGAACATTCTGATTATATTTGTTTACTCTTACGTTTGTAAACCTCTCACTCATCCCTAATTTAAAAAAGGTAACATTATTACCTATTCAATAAAAAAAGAATCATAGAAATCGGTAGAGAAACACCGAAATTATACATAAAATAAGCCATCGCGCCCGTGATCAAAACCAAATCTTTACTAATTTACATATAACATACTAGGTGGCGCCAGTAGTTGCATCCTACATCACGTAATGATTTATTGTTTAGTATAAGTACTTCATCGCGTTTTATTCCAAAATTTGCTATTAAACGGAAATACTGAACCGTTCATTAAAGCGCATTCAAAATCACCAAACTACACTGTTTAGGGAGTGCTATAAATTTAATAAATTGAAAACATTGCGCTGAATTTCACAATGCTTGAGCAGTGACTGAAGAAAGAAACCTCAGATATTTAAAAAAAACAACGCTACCCGTGCGAAGCTGGGACGATCCACTATATACGAATATATTGCCCTGTAGTATTATCATTATTCTACCATCTTCTACCCTATCAACTTCCAAATGTGGCTGAGGAGTTTCGAGCTCTAAAGCTCTGGCTACCCTTTTTAGGGATTTACGGCCGTGAGTATATGTATGTATGTAATATACGAAAGAAACATTGCGTTAACTACAATACTTTGCACAAAATCTCCATCTTAAAGGTTTTCCTATGTTTTGAAAAGTGATTTATCACCCAAATACATTACTTTCCCTTTTCAAAATTCTGTTGCCTTATATCAAAAATGTATTTCACACTCAAAGCCACATTTTGTGATGGTGTTCGGAAATATTTAAGTTCCTAAAAATTTTTTAAGTTAGTTTTAGAATTGCATTATCCAATAATAGCTAAAAACTGAAGACTCGTTATAAACACTAGGATTATTGACAAACATCTGAGATTAAATTTTATTCAATTGCACACTAAGGCTGCCCAAATTTGATCGAATCTTAGTTTTTACTTTAATGTTCACCTCAAGGATTAATGATAATTTAAATCATAAAAATATTTTTGTTAAACTATTTACAGTCAAATCAAATACTAAAATCAGTTAGAATATTAACTAAAATTATTAATTTCCTTCTAATATTAATTATGTGAAATGATATTTAATATGGCAATATTTAATGCTAATTTAATATAACTGGGCAAATTGGCACAAAAAATGTTGACAAATGGCCTGAGTTCATTAATCTGTATGTTTCACACTAAAGATACCGTGCAGAGTAATTAATCACACATCCGAAGACAAAATGATTAG